>BGNK01005953.1:0-27110 GCA_003297005.1 Symbiodinium sp. clade A Y106
GCGGGCGGGCGGGCGGGCGGGCGGGCGGGCGTGCGGGCGTGCTAGCTCGTGTGTGCGGGAGCAACATCGCAGGCGCATACCAGAGACATGGCCCCGGAGATCATGAACGTTGCCTGCGTCTGCTTGCTGCTCCAGGCTTCCGATCGCTTCTGCGTCCTGCCGTGCAGAGGTAGCTCTGATGCCAATGAAGGACAAACATCATCTCGTTGACTAGCCCTTTCAAGCAACTCCATCGTAAGGCTGCCCAAAACCAACTCAACCAAGTCCTCTCAAGGATGCGCACACAGCTCTTTTCGAGCCGCTTTCCGATGGGCCCGGCAGCTCCAGCGCACTTCCCCTTCCTGTGTCGAGACGCTTCGAAGGCACTGGAGGCAGAACCTTCTTGGAAACTCTGAGCACCCCGCGAAACTGAAGACAGAATCTCTTCGGCGAAGGATCGGAACCAAAAGTGTACCTTCGCTGTGGTCAGTCGCTGTGCGTCAAAGACAAGGCAAATAGGCAAAACATGAGCATCATGCACGTGGTTTTTAGTACTCCCATGGACGGAACACGCCGTAAGCCCTTCGGGATCCTATCACATCCAAACCATGATGACGCCTTCAGACTCAGGGCCCAGGGTGGTGTTCTCAAGGAAATTCTGAGTTCTCTGCAGCGTCCGGACCGTCGCAGCATGCCACGATGAGACGCGCAGTCAGCCCCTTGCGAATCTTGACAACGCCGGTGAACCTTGGAAGACTCAGTGTTTCACAAAACTAAGTAACTAAGCACATGACCTCCAAAGTGGTTCTGAGCCGCAAACACCAAGGGGTTATCGAAACAAGCCGCTAAAGTTGCAATTGCCATCACCTTGCTGTCAAGTAGTTGATTGCTTCAGTGGAGCTTGAGACCACGCCTGGGGAATGGCGCAGAATCTGTAAATAGACGGTGTCTTCACCTCTGGAAAGATGCAACGGATCGCCATTGCAGCAAGTTTTTGTAGGCAGGCCAGTTTTAAGATGCTTGACACTTCACAGCAATCCATGTAGTCAAGCGGCACGCTCCAAGTACCTGACACTATGACAGCTTTGCAGAGCTCCACATTCGGAGAATCTCAAGAGGCACAAACCTATTAAGCTCCGCAAGCAGACTCCAAACATGCCTGCCACTTGTTCTCTACTGCTGATGTAGAAAGGAAGCTTTTTTCAACAAGCAGGGGGCACTCTAGCGAGTCAGGAACAAGCTCCAAGGCGTCGGCTACCAAGTCGTTTAAGCACAGCAGAGCCTGCTCAGAAACCAGAAGCGCGTTTCCATGGCTCTCGAAGCAAAGAAGGCCTGCTCTCCAACACCCTTGGCAAGATTCTCGCCCCCAGCTTTAACTGCAAGGCGAGTTCCTGCCACACTGCCAGCACTGTTCGACCGTTTGATGATACTGTCAGCCGTCTGGCCCATGCTCGCCTGCAGCATGCGCCGTGGGCAGAGCAAACTCGCCCAAATCGTTGGAGCAGGCGTAGCTCTTCCAGACCTCGCTTGGACATCGTATCTTTCTGTTTGGGCTATGTGGGTCTTTGTCAACCACGCTGCTGGCCAACCAGAAACCGAGGCAGAAACTGTTTGTGGCCAGAAGGCACGTCCATCTACCTCGCGGCACAGCTCATCCGACATGCAGATGTAGTTTGTTCCTGCTGAGCTCACCAAACCAGGACCGGTGCGTAATCCTCCAAGTAATCACGAATGATGTTCGTCTTCTGCAAGAAGAGGCCCATGGAGTTGGCTAGACCTGACGCGTCTGTCACGAAGCCTCTCCCGACTTCGCCGTTGGGGCCAGGCCAAGATTTGCAGGATCCTTCTTTGGATCGGCCTCGACATGGCTCGAATTCGCGTGCATAGCACCGTTTGATACCGTTTGCACCGAACCATGTAGCTAAGGATGGAACACAGAATGGCCAGCATCGTTCGCCTGTCGCAAATGAGTTGGTGGGGGTTCTCTTCCTGCTCATGCACCAAGTGCAACTAGACGAGCATCTGGTGTCGCCGAACCATTTGCTAACTGCAGGCACTTTCTGAAAATTTCGGTGGTTAATGGCCTTGTCCTGCAAGCTCGCTGCCCTCCTCAGCGTTGGTTTAAGCCCACTTTGGCTGACTGTTACAACACATGCAATCGATGCCACCAAGTGTCAAGTCCACTTGCCACGAAGATCCGCGTCAAACCCTCTCCGACAAGGCCGGCGACCATGTGACAGTAGCCTAGGTATACATAGCTAGTGTGCTTCGCGCTGAGAAATACCCAGTGGGTAAGCAGGTTTCACATGCCGGCAGGGCGGTCGTAAGCTGCTTGGTCTACAGTTCCTTGTGCCAAGTCTGCAGACACCTTCAGAAATTGCAGATTGACGCTCTCAACGTGACAGGAAAAATCAACAAAAGACCGGAGTTCCAGGCATACTCGGCCATACCGGCACCCATTTTGTCGGTGATGTCCTTGATTACGCCCTTGCTGCCTGCGCAAAACCCGAGACTCTGGAGGATCATAGGTTACCTTATTCGTGTGTGTGTCCGTTGCCCACTGCCTGCGGGAAGCTTGAGGTAGACCCGGGCCTCAGAGTTGGACAACGCATGGAAACTTACTTCCACCCACTTCGGAAGATGCGGAAGCAATACGAAACGTCACATCAACGCATTGGCATGCTCTCTGGTGGGAGTGGCCCCTGTCTCTGGAGACCAAGGACTGATTCAACGCCAGTCTATCCGGAGACATGTTGGCACCGGAAGGACCGGAAGTGCGTATTCGCATGTAACAGGGTCCCAGGCCACGCGGCCGAATTGCTCCACAAGCGTCCGTTCGTCTGCAGCGCCAACACCTGTTGGGGACTTCTGCCGTCCACTTAAGATCCAGGACATCACGTTCAAACGCAACTGGGATGTTCGCAAGTGATTACATCTTGCACAGTGGATTCCGCTTGCTTCTGGCCATCGGCCTTTGATGCTGCAGTTGACATCACCCAGCCTGCCACAACACCACACCGTGCTGCTGCTGCTGGGTGGTGCTGGATCGGGCCACTGGGACCGACATGCAACAAGACATAAGTTTGCAGGTTCCGATAAAGCAAAGTAGTTTACTGCAGTCGAGGGCCTCTTCTCACCAAAATGGATCAACTCCTCCTGCTTCTCGGTTTCGCGGCCTGGACAGGCACTGCAGTTCTCCGGTTGCCTGCCTTCTGCAAAAAGGAAACCGATCTCTCCAATTGCCTTTGTATGCCTCCATGTCATCCTCGACTGTGTCTAAAGCACGAAGTGCCTGGCGAGGCTCATCTGCAACCCAGGCTGACAGATGTTCCAGATAAGGACTTGAGCAATCGGCCAAGTAGAAGATGCAAATGTCGATGCCTCGGCCATAAGCCACGCTTGCTGTCTTCCTCTCTGCGCACCGGAACGACAAGGATGGCGAGAGCCCTGCCCAACTGCGTTGGCAGCTGTCGGATCACAGCTGCAAAGGATCTGGAAACCTGAGACCGGCGGACCGGCAGCGGCAGAAAGACCGCTCGTGGCATCAGGACCTTTCCAAGCATGTCGTCACAGAATTCGACGTCTGGATCCTGCTGATCCTGGGCCCCACATCACGAAGGAACGACTCTTAAGCCACAGGCAAAGCGCGACACCTTGATGTTGTTCTCTAACAATCCGGTGCACCTGAGCACACGCAAGTGCAGCTGGCAGGTATCGGAATCGTCTGGACACCCAGTCGAGCCGAGCGCTTCAAGCGAAGGGCCGAGATGATCTCCAAAGGCCTTCATGGATTCGTGCCCTCACTTTGGTCCCAGCAACTATGAATCGTGCAGCGTGGCACCTCATCAGCTGGTCCAGCTTTGGGTTCTTGTGTGTTGGCACCTGCTGAGACATATTTATAAATAATGCGTCCCTGCGCCTTAGCCAGCAGCTATACACGGCCTTTCCGTAGCCCCCTTGCTTGACATCGCCTTGACACCCATGCCAGTGACATATGCAGCGACACTTGGCAGGATCTGCAAGTCGACATCCACCTGCAGAAGATCCGATTTCTGCCTGCCCTCGTCCAACGAAGCCCACTACACCTCGGCTGCAAAGAATTCCAGATTCTAGGCGAGTTAGAAGATTCCGGAGCTTCTGGGAATGGCACGATCTTCGTGTTCAGCCTCAAGCATTGCCTTTCGCCTTTGGACCTCGGGAACAACACGATACTCCATGACCCTCCAGAAAGACATTACATGCACTTGGCCTTTGCCTCGCTGTGCCTCCCTCAAGGCTCGACGAGGTGTACAGAGCAGACTCCTCAGTAGGTTACCTCCATATCTCGAGGCCGCCGCTTGCCCACCTGCCTTGATGGCTTCTGCCTCCACCTTGCAGCTAGTGAGAGGTTTCATGCCCTATCCCACTCTATCGCTGGCAGCGATTTTCGCCGGCCTCGGCCACCTCGTCTAACCAAGGCCGCGCTTTGCCGAGCCCACCATGGAACTCCTGCGGCCGAAACGGAGAGCGGAGTGCCCAGCGAGGCCCTTTCAGCCCTTCTAGCGCTCCAGCGCCGTGTCAAAACGATGGATAGAGGAGACATCGACGTACCTACAAGTAGCACTCGGAGATCTTGAATTGCCGATGCAGCTTTACTGAAGCCCAGACTTGTCTGTCGAAAGAGCATTGTCCAAATCCTTCAGCAGGACGCTCAAAGGCCCCTTCATTGCCCCGTGCAGCCTTGGGAGATGTCCTGCCACCACGCATCCAACAGCCGTTCGTTGATGATCTTGAACCTCCGCCACGACTGCGACGTCTCCCAGACACTATATTCACTATATCAGTCAAGACAGCTGATGCTCTCATCAAGCTGGGCTTTAAACCAGGGGGACCACAGCGGCATCTCCCCCGATCCCGTCATGGCCTGCAAGTGCCATGCCGGACACTGTTCGCCCGTTTTCGGTTGAGGCTGTTATTTAATGGAGACTTAGGCCCCTGCCTCTTTCAATTCGTCTCTCGTAAGCCAGCGTGTGTCCTGCAGCAACTTCGGCTTGATCAATCAAGAAATCAACTGGACTGAGAAACAAGACGCGATTTGGCCTCGACCTCGTCTGGATTTGGCTTTAGCGGGAGTGTCTCTCCAGGGTCCAGCCGGTACAACCTCAACAGCTGCTTAAGCTTGCACTCCTAAAGCTCAAAACCCCAAAATGAGCCGGATCGCAGAATGTGGTCAATCTCATGCTCGCCCCAAACGGCCTGGCACAGTGTCACTCGCAGCAGGGCCAGGGGCTGGAAACCAGGCCGCGCCTCGGCCCCGTGTGTCCTGACATCGACGGCCCAGTAGTGGACGCCTCTGAGAACGGACGCGTTCTGTTCTGCTTTGCTCACGGCATCCTGATCTTCCCCATTCCCGAACTCAGAAAGGGGCGGGTCAGGAATTTGAATCGCGAGGCATCTAGCGAAGCCTCAATGCACCATAGGCTTTAGCTAGCAACGCGCAAACTACACAGGGTGATACAGCACGGAACCAGGCGACGGGCGGCTGGGATACCCAACTCATGGCCGAGTTTGCGAACTGCTGCGGCCTTGCGATGGCGATTGGAACTTGACCTGTCAAGAACAAGTGGTCCAGAGTCGTCCCTGCCTTGACACCTTTTGGATCACCGGCCGAGATCGCCTCCGGCCTCACATCGTTGCACTCGGGAACACTGGGGCTGGGTGATCGGATGACCATCAAGGGCGCGGCTCGTCCACTTCTCCCGGCTTCATGCCGTAGAGAGGATGGCTGCAACCTTGCAAACTTGCGCTAACCCGTCGGACCCATCGGCCGCTGAAGTCCACTGGGGTGTTGGCACGTGTTGGTCCATACGAAAGGGAATGTGATCTTGCTGTGCGCCCTCTGCTGGAGCCTTGGGCTTGGACAATGATGTCTCTTTCAGCATCTCATTTGGACACTTGCAAAAACTGTGGAAAAGCGGTCTGAGGCCCAGACAGCAAACGATTTTCGCTATCGAATAGCAGCACGGAAAAGGCTCTGTGCCTGCGAAACACACGTAGCTTGGGCAAATGAAACGAGATGTTAGTACAAATGCACCCTCTGAATCGACGAACTTGGTCTTGGACAACAAGCCACGCGGTTGGCCGGGTGCAAACTTGTGACAGTTGTACTTGTTGTTGTGGCCAACCACCTCGAAAGCATGCAGCGAGTGTGGTTTGACCGATCTATGTGGCGATCAAGAGCAACAGCGGCAAACATGATCGACCAACGAAGGAACCTCGTCCATGTAGTTGACCAATATGCACTCGTCCTTCATCATCAGCTCGTCCTGACAGCATTTGTTTATGAGTGAACATGAACTGGCCTTCAATCAACCAACCTTGCCTGTGTTTTTCCATCTCCTGACCACACTGCTGCTTCGGCACTTTCATGCCGCTTCCCATTAACGGCCATGGACCTCGCGTACCAAGCGCGGCTGGACGGCCGACATGTTAACAAAATCATGATGAACAATCCACAAGTCACATTGACTGAGCCTGGTGCCCGAACTGGCCGGGCAAGAGGAAACAACTCTTCACATCTGGACACGTGCTCCGTGCCAACGGCCACGTGGGATGCAATCATTGCCGCGCATGCAAAACTTTACTCTCACATAATGTACCACAACAGTTTAATCCATCACCGGACCCTCTGCAGCACGCCGCTTGGAACGTTCTGCCACATCCAACCGCAACCACTTACAACAGTTCTAGTTCGGTGCCATCTGCACACACCGACCACGAGCTTGGACCGACTTGGTCTGAAATTTAGCTGTCGGATCAGTACGGCCGAAATAAAAAAGGTCGAATAACGAGAAAAAATCATAACACCTGGCAAAAAAAAGTTCCAGCTACTCCAAATTCCCAAAATGGTTCGGTCCACGCTCATTCGCGTTCAATCGAAATTTGAAAGCAAACGCCAAACCCGAAAATATCGGTTGAGTTCCGGCACAAATAGCGGAATGCAGATGGTGCTCTCATTTTGTCATTCATTCAACATGCAACGTCCGATTTGGGACGCTTTGCGATCGCTCGAGAACAAGTCTTAAAAGCCCAACATGAAACTGCGAAATTCTGTAGCTTCTGCCAGAAGAAAGCATGCAGCACAGATGTGCCTCCACGCTCGATTCATGCTTGTTAAACGAACTGTCTGCGCACAGTAAACAATCGCAACCGACTTCAGTACCCAGTCTAGGCATTCGAGGCAAGCGATGGATTTTGACGGATAAGCAGTTCGATTGTGCTCACATGATTTCCGCAGTGAGAGGTCCTCCAGGAATGGGGGAGCAGCACTCAATGTCCTACGGACCAGAGACGGAGATGCGGCGAAGGGCGCTTCCATCCGAGTCCACGCTCCTGTCCCTTCCTACTGTTGAGGTCACATGAAGCGTCCTCACTTTCAAGCGATTTACGGGTTTTCGTTTTCGGAGCCACGGGAATGCGCATCAGAGCGCATGCATCCTAGCCGCAGCAACTTATCAAGAGCATTACAAAACGAGGGACGGCGAGCTTCATGTGCATCCGAGGTGAGACAAAGGAACGTGTAGGTGAAACAAAAATATAAGAGGCATTCATACAGGAGCCTCGTGCGCATCGTGGGTGAGACCAAAGAACAAACCCTCCCAAGACCCGGCGAAACCCACCCCAAACGCCAAACCCACCCAAACCCAGGCAAAAAATCCACTCAAACCCAGCTGATTTGAGCAAAGCAGGCACAAATTTAAAAAGAGACCAACAACTCTTCAAACATCACTGCACATGCACTGACTGATAGCTCTTATTTACGGCAGCACACAGCTCACAACCGCTCCTGCATGAACATGACATGTTGCACTGCACCTAAAACCGCGTACTCCTTACGGAGCCAGGCGTTCAGAAAGGCTTTGTGCTCAATCATGGAACGAAAAGGAGGATGTGAATCGATTTCCTTCAACCACCCAGTTTGAACAGAGTTCAGGAGGTTTCTAGGGTTCGCGCTGCGCTTGGTAAGACAGTCAGATAAACAATGTTCAGTTCTAACATGAGAAAGGTCAGCGATGGCTCCTGAACAAGCTTCCTTCCTCAACATTTGAATCATGTGAGTGGTTTCCTGCTGCTCTGGTGAGTGAGTAGTAGAAGCTGTAGAAACGAGATTGTTAGCATCAGTACGCGTGTGAATCTCGGCATCTAGACCGCAAATATCCTTCCACAAACCACGAAGCATTTGGCAAGTACCAAAACACTTCATCAGAGCATAAAGCTCAGCGACTGTGGTGCTGAGGGTCGTTCTTTTGATCTTAGTAGATTCGAAGAGCCTCTGGTGTCTCTTCGATTCTTGACCCTTTGATCAGCAATAAAAATGGTCATCGCTCTCTGGGATGACTTGTCGCTGTTGTTATGGAAGGCCGCGTCAGGGATTCCAAGAATCCTTGGAGAACCCTTACGATTTGCGGTTGAAGCTGATTCGGTTTACAAATGCTCGAATATCTAGAAGTCCACTTAGGGACTTTCTATAAATGAATCAATAAAAAGATACTCGATCAAATATTGTATATTGTACCCTGGAGGCGCCAACGAACCCTTTATTGCCCGAAGGGCATAAAGTTCGAGCTTAAGGGAGTTGGTTACTGGGAGTTGGGGAGAGCAGGCAAGGAAGCGCACTACACAGTGTTTTGGATCGCNCGAAGGGCATAAAGTTCGAGCTTAAGGGAGTTGGTTACTGGGAGTTGGGGAGAGCAGGCAAGGAAGCGCACTACACAGTGTTTTGGATCGCACAGCCCACACATGTCATGCAGATGAAACTTCAAGAGGACGATGCCGAAAAGCATTCATCCCACACATGTCATGCAGATGAAACTTCAAGAGGACGATGCCGAAAAGCATTCATCCCCCTTTTATGTATGGGCTGTTTTTAACAGACCTGAAAGAGTCAGACACAAAAGGGTGGGTTGGGTGGGACACTACAAGCTAACATCCCCTCCCAATTGATCCACAATGTATCGCATAAAGGATCATGGTTCTGACAGCCTTTCAAATCATGCTTCTTTGAAGCCAGCCGTGAGACATGAAAGGTTTTCAAAAGCAGAATAGTTGAAAACTGAAAACTCTCCCAAAACAAATCATAGGAAAATCACCGTGTAAAACTATCAAAACTGAAAAGGAGCTGATAAAACTGAAAACATGCATGGCCCCAAAACGGCCCAGTGAAAAGTGTGCAAAACTGACATGCCTAACATGACTGAAAGCGCACAGCACTGACATGACTGACAGAAGCGACTGCATGACATGTGAACTGACCGAAGCAGCGATGGCCGGGCGTAAAGCTGAAAGATCGCCTCGCCCCGGAAACCCCCCCCCACCCCCCCACGCCTCCCGGGAACAATTCGTTTGGTACGTTTCACTGCCCAAACAGGGCTTGTATGGAGGCGCCAACGAACCCTTTATTGCCCGAAGGGCATAAAGTTCGAGCTTAAGGGAGTTGGTTACTGGGAGTTGGGGAGAGCAGGCAAGGAAGCGCACTACACAGTGTTTTGGATCGCNCGAAGGGCATAAAGTTCGAGCTTAAGGGAGTTGGTTACTGGGAGTTGGGGAGAGCAGGCAAGGAAGCGCACTACACAGTGTTTTGGATCGCACAGCCCACACATGTCATGCAGATGAAATTTCAAGAGGACGATGCCGAAAAGCATTCATCCCCTCTCAACGAAGAGGCATCGGCCTGTGCCTTAGCCCCACTGACTCTTCTCAAAGCGAATGCCGGGAAGTGTCGCACCTTCCCCTGACGACGATGCACGAATGTCGTCCAGAGTGCTCTGAAAGTTGGCAAAGCGAAGCAACGAAGGCAAGACTGAAAATCGGATCTCATCCCAGCTGACAGAGACCCGAAGGCCAGGACAGAAATCTGAGAAATCGTTCTTCGTGACCCTGTCAGCCTCCTGATTCGAGTCCCTCGGTCTCCAATTCAAGAGGCACCTGACACCAGCTGAATCACAACGATGGGCGAACTCCATCAGAACAAACATTACCGGGACCTTCGTAGTG
This sequence comes from Symbiodinium sp. clade A Y106, assembly GCA_003297005.1. Lineage (NCBI taxonomy): Eukaryota > Dinophyceae > Suessiales > Symbiodiniaceae > Symbiodinium > Symbiodinium sp. clade A. Next base: position 10,012 of record BGNK01005953.1, read on the forward strand.
ACAAGCCTGGCAGAAATGGCATCCGCAGCTTTGTTGTCTGTCCCTCCAGCAAAGCAAGCCCTGAAGGACCCAGGGCCTGAGAAAACCTGCGAAAAGTCCCGCTGCAACAGATGCAGTGCCAACAGTGAAGCTAGCAGTTCAGCCGATGTGCTGGCCCAAGAGCTCCCCAGCCCGTCCTTGAAAAGCCAAGGAGCTTCATCGCGTCCGATCGTAAGCTGAAACCAAGGTGCGGACTTGCAGGACACTCCCTTATGAAGGAACCAACCTCCAAGTACCACAGAGTCCAAGTTGCGTGCCCATCGCCTTGAGCCATTGAGCCGGAGTCTAAGGAGGGAGGGGGCTCACCCAAATAACCAAAATCTTAAACCCTAAACCTTATTTCAACATTCACTCATCCTTCAAATCACTCCAGAAAATCTTTCACCAAATCTCCAAGTCTGCTCAATCACCTAAGATGCAATCAATGCAATGCACTCCGAGANATCTTTCACCAAATCTCCAAGTCTGCTCAATCACCTAAGATGCAATCAATGCAATGCACTCCGAGACGATTGTTTTCACGAGTGGTGGAATGACTATCGCTGATCTCTTGCCTGATCTTGTAAGCATGGCCTGCCACTCGTGAGAGATGCAAGCCATGCCGCGGATCAAGAAGGACCCCAAGTGAAACTTCTGCTGCGTCCTGCCAAACTGCAGAGACGACGGTCTACGACTCCTACGGCCCTACGGTCCTACGGCTTGACTGCCCCAAGCGGAGAGCTGCACAACTCCTGCGACCGTCGGAAACACGTGGTCAGTGTCTCGCGGGGCGAGTGCCACCTGAGCTTGACGGCCCCAAGCGAAGAGCGCACACAAGGGATGTGGCGGGTGGGACCAAGAATTTTCTCGAGCACAGACTCTGCCAAGAATCACTGAACTGCGCATGCAAGACATGTGACAGGAAAGCAAGGCACTCAAATTTGTCGGATAAAGAAGATTACATTTTGAAAATCACAAGGCTTGACACTTTCAAGTTTTGGCTCCTATGAGTCGTCGCCACTGCCCCGCCCTCCCCCCCGGTCTCAAGGCTCACGGACACACGTGTGGTCGGGCCCAATGCGCGTGCCCATCGCCTTGAGCCATTGAGCCGGAGTCTAAGGAGGGAGGGGGCTCACCCAAATAACCAAAATCCTAAACCCTAANACACACGTGTGGTCGGGCCCAATGCGCGTGCCCATCGCCTTGAGCCATTGAGCCGGAGTCTAAGGAGGGAGGGGGCTCACCCAAATAACCAAAATCCTAAACCCTAAACCTTATTTCAACATTCACTCATCCTTCAAATCACTCCAGAAAATCTTTCACCAAATCTCCAAGTCTGCTCAATCACCTAAGATGCAATCAATGCAATGCACTCCGAGACGATTGTTTTCACGAGTGGTGGAATGACTATCGCTGATCTCTTGCCTGATCTTTTAAGCATGGCCTGCCACTCGTGAGAGATGCAAGCCATGCCGCGGATCAAGGACCCCCCCCCGAAGGAAGAGCTGCGGCATGGCCTCGTCACCAAGGCGTGCTCGATTCACGTTTCTGCTTCTTACTCATGCCTTTGTCCGGGCCCTCTGCCTCTGCAAGCCTAGTCAAGGTGGATCTTACTGACACAAACTCCTCCCTGGCGGCCGCCAAGCGATGAAGCATGTCCAGTGGCAGCTCCTCCACTGACAACTGCACGCGATGCCCTAGTGACTAGTGAAAAAGCACTGAAGTCTCCATTCGTCAATGCATCTGCCAAACAGTTCTCATCCCTCGGACGCCACTGCAAGTTCAATCTCTTATTCACCTTATGCAAGGCGGCGGAGCATGCCATGTGCACGCCAAGAAGCGGCCACTTCGTCGTCGTATTCTTCTTTGTCAATGCATCTGTCGCGCTGTTGTCCGTGCCTCCAACAACGCAGACCCTCAGGCAATCCACCGCACCCGGCACGGGCGACTCCAAGAAACCAAAAACCTGCAACGCTGCCAGGGACGAAAGCAATTCTGCACTTGTCGAGGCCCAGGAGGACTCCCCGCTCTCGTCAAACAGAAAAGGCATGTCACCGGGCAGGATCTCTAGGGAAAACCAAGGTTTCAAGGTGCATTAGAAGGATCACAATCCGAACCTAGCAACCAACCCCCTAGAACAACACGACCCCGCTCACATTTGGCATCGGCACGAAAGGCCTCACGTGGGGCCTTCCACTCCTGCAACACACTCTGCATGCCCTGAGACATCTCAAGCTGCTCACGGATCAGATGAAGAGAAGAGACAAGTGGACCATCTCCGGCAGTCTGGCCACCGTCCCTTTTTTCAAGACAGCACTGCAAAGATTGGCGACAAGAATGGCTTGATCCACGTGAGGACCCGCGCTACAAAGTTCAAACGCCCCAAGAATTCGTGCAATCTCCACCCTTGCACAAACCAGTTGTTGCCTTTAACTTCGTCTATCCAGCTGATCACCCAAGAAGTCCGCTTCGGCGAAATCCCAGCACAAGCCTGAACTTATGATACGCGAAGGGAGTTCCCACAAGCTCGTATGCAGCAAGCGCCATCCAAAGCACCAGGAACTTATCCGGGCCCACCAGGATGATATGCAAATCGTCCACGCACACAACCTGGAGATTCCACAATGGGCCCAAAACACATAGGACCCATCTGCCGACGGTTCCAAACAAGCGGGTCCACCATATCGCTGCTGACGAGACGCCAAACGTCCCCACCTTATTCATCCACACGAGTTTCGATGAGCTTGAGCTCCTGCATGCCAAAAGAGGCCAGTCCTCCTTGCGAATCTTCACACGACGATGAGCCTGCGAGATGTCGGCCGAAATGGCGAAGGGTGCCTCGCGAGTCTCCCTCGCCCGTGCAACCATCTCCAGACTTCCGGCGGGCCCGGAACTTCAAGGCGGTCTTCGATGACGATGGTGTTGTTGAGACGAATCCCATGGGTCCCATCAAAGAGCGGTCGGATTTCTCCGTTGGGCTTCTGCAGCGCACCCATCGCGGCCGAAACTTCTCCCTCGCCCTGAAGACTTGAGAGACGCGAGGCAAAGGAGCATCATACCCACCGGAACGCGTTTGGCAAAGCACTCCTCGCCATTGACCAAGATGCCAAAGTCAGGATTCCCTAGTCTTTTACGACCTTGCCAACAAGTGCAAGAAGAACGGCTGCCCTCAGGCACCTCTAAAGCATCCGGAGGATCGCCTAGCACGACTGCGATTCTCTTCCAAACACGCTCCAAGGCCGGCCCACTGAACGGCGATTGCTCTAGCTTGCCTGTGGCGAACCTGAAAAAAAAGTAGTTGCCCTCAGGTCCTTGATCTCATCGCAAACGAAGTCTTTCAAGATTTCACGAATTGCTTTGAAGCTAGCATTTCCCGAGCCTCCGGCGGCCATCGACCCGGAGAGCACCAATCCGAAGCCATCTGTGAACTCTTTTTTAGCCCATCTCACAACCACAAATCATCGGCTGACCAAAAGCAAGCCTATTCTCTGGGTCAAAATTCTCGACAACTGGATTGTCCGACGCTGGCTTGGCCACACCGAGGATCCGCGGAAGCCCACGTTGTCGGCCGAACATTCCGGCTCCATTCCTCGAAAAGAATTCCTGATTCCGACACTTAGCAGCAAGCACATACCACAGGTTTGCTTCCACACGCAATACCGTGCGCAGTTCCTCGGTTCTCTGGGGCAAGTGCCCTTCTGCCCTCAAGGCCGGAGGCGCCTCACTCTTGTCGCAAGGACAGCGTTAAGGGCAAGGATGGCAGGGTTGATTCCACTCCGTCTCCTTCAAGCTGACCTGCCGCCTCCCAGGTGCAAATAACTGATGCAATAGCTGCCCTCTTGGCCAGATCGTCGGGCTCCAAAGAGAAATCAGCCTTTCAGGGCCTGTCTCGACCCTGCCCGGTTTTCCTCGTTAGCACTGAGACGCCGTACAGTTTGGAACTGCACCCTCAACTGCAGAGCCAGTGACTCCTGCAGCACTTGTGCCAAGTCCGCACAACTCTTGTAGACAGGTGCTTCAGCAACGTGTCTCTTGCTGCCTGCGGCAACATATCGCATTTGCTTCACAGCAAAGTGTGGCCACGCTTCGCGAATGCTTCCTCCGTCAGTGTGGGATCAATGAAGCAAAAATGGCCTGCAAATTCGGCACCCCGGTTTCTGAGCGCAGCTGCATCATTTCTCAATGCGTCACTTGCTGCCTGGACTGCGTACATGATTACATCTTTCTTTTTGGCGGTTTTGCCTTGTCCACTTCACATCTCTTCGCTGTGTGGGTGTCTGAGAAGCCCGCGAGTCCAGGTTTGCCTGAGACAGCCCTTCGCGCGTGGCACTCACTAGCTTCACTGCTGTGCAGTCAACCGAACACGTTCTAGCTTTGGGCGACTTTGTTGCGTTCGGTCTCCTTTTTGTCTTGGCAGTCATCTACTTGGCGAGGTTGCTTCGAACTCTGCTTTCTGGCTTCGACTTTTGCTGGCACTGCTGAAAGCTTCGTTCGACCACCAAGTCAAAAGGAGCCAGTAGTTCTGAGCTTCGCGTGAGAACTGCTTAACCTGCTGCTGTGTAAAGTGGCTGTAGATTCCAGTTGTGAACGTCCGTGTTGCGGGTTCTTTATTTATTCGCGGGCCTGCCCCGCGATGGCGACATTCGATGGCAGCTTGAGCAGCTTTGCACGCAACATCATGTTAGTTTGGACATGCATGAATTTGATTATCAACGTGACCCAGCACAGGACTTGACTTCGCAGAAGCTTTGGGATTCCATTCTTAAGGATTGTGTCTCAGGCTCTTTTGATGTGGTGGTACTCAGCCCACCTTGCAACACTTTCTCTCGCGCCCGCTGGAACTTTTGCGGGGCATTTGGCCCCAGGCCTTTGCGAAGTTCGCATTTCCCAAAGGGTTTTCCGTGGCTTCGGGAACAGGCTCTGGTGAAAGTTAATCAGGGAAACTTCTTCATGTTGCAGTCACTGATGATTGCCGAAACTGTGAGTTCACGCGGTGGTTTCTTCATTCTTGAGCATCCTGAGCAGTTGGGCCGCGTTTCAAGCGGAGACGTCCCAGGCTCCGCGTGGGACTGGCCCGAGGTGCGCAATCTCGTTGAGGCCACAGGCGCTGCATGCTGGCCGGTGCATCAATGCTTGTTTGGGGCTTCGACCTCGAAACGCTTTGCTAGTAATCTTCCCGCAGCTTTAGCATTTGGCGTCCATTGGCATCGCATTCTTGAAGACGGTGCGTATGACGGCCCATTGGGCCGATGCCCTCGTGTGCATAAGGATAGGTTGTTGGGGTATGACGATGGGTGGCGTTCCACTTCTTCAGCTGCTTACCCCGCCGAGCTTTGCCAAGACATTGCTTTCTTGATCTTCAGTGCAGTCAACGCTAAACGCAACCGTGGCTTCGCACGCTGCCGTTGCACAGCACTTGCCGCATCCTGCTGAGGCCTTCGCGGAAACAATCCAAGGCTCGCCTTCTGCTGCTGAGGTCATGATTTTGTTTGATCTCCTTCCGAAGACCCGGCCACACGCCAAGGCCGGCCTGGCCCCAGGCGCAGCATTCTTCGCAGGTGCCGTGCAGTCGGACGGTGGCCTCCAGCCACGCGACACTACGCGGCAATTCCCACAGGCTGTTCGCAAGTTGTGTGAGTTCATTCATCAGGCTGATGCCGCTCATCCCTTCGGTGCCTTCGTCATTCTTCGTAATGTGCATAGCTCTTTGCATCGCGATCATAACAACACAAACTCGCCGAACCTGGTGGTGCCAATCACTGCCTTTGAGGGAGGTGGTGTTTGGGTTGAGCACGAGGGCGGCCAGGATTTTCGTTGGCACCGCACCCATTCATTCCAGGATGGGCCTTTGTACTTGCAGGCTCGGACCCTTCTGCACGAGACGTTGCCTTGGGAAGGTGATCGGGCCATCATTGCTGCATATATGCCTGCCAATCTTGATTCTTTAAGGCCCACCGATGCGGCTTTCTTGCAGTCACTTGGTTTTCATTGGCAGTCTGATCGGCCTCCGGTGGACGAGGGGCATGTTGGCTTTTCCAGCCTGCCTTCATCTTTGCCGGTGTCCCAAGAACCCGCCTTAGGGTTTAGTTCCTCCGGTTCCCCCGTAGGGTTTAGTTCCTCGATTGTCCGCGCCCGCTTCGATTCAGGTTCTAGTGTTGCTCCTGACCCCTGCCAGGGTGTTGACCTTGAGGGTGGTTCCAGTGTAGCTCCTGAGCCGGGTCAGGGTGGTGTAGAGGGTTCCCCTGAGGGATTCGATCCTAAGACCAGCCGCGCGTTCGGTGTGTAGGTATGAGATGTGCAAGCATGAGTTCACAGACGGCTTCGGACTGTGCTCGCCGGGCAGATGGGCACCTGAGGCCCGCGAAATGCTGGCGTCAAAGGAGGAGGCTGGGCATGCTCGCGAGATTAGGGACCTCTTGAGAAAGTTCGTGCATTCCGAGATCAAGGATGTGAGGGCAGAGGCCTTCAAGCTAGCGACGGGAAGATTGAAGGGCTCACCTTTCAGCGAAGTGGCCCTGAGTCGGATCCGGGGCCAGATCGCCTCGGTGCTGGGGAATCCTCCTGATGCCCTGGAGGTTCCAGAACGTCAGCCTTTGTTCTTGAATTTGCTCGCGAGATCGTTGAAGGCTCTCGGCGACCCGGACTATGACATCTTGGTCAGCGGAGAGGAGTGCTTTGCAAGGGGAGTGTCCGTAGGCTACGACGCGCCTCTGCCTCGGGCACCGCAAATCTTCAGGCCGAGGGAAAAGTTCCGCAAGTTGGATGAGACCGAGTTTGAACCCCAGATGGAGAACTACGCGTCGGCAGAGATGTCTTCTGAGCAGCTTGAGGCTCACTTCAGGGAAGATGAGCGCAAGGGCATGATGGTGGCGACCACAGAAGGCAAAGTGAGACAGGAGTTTGGAGAAGGGAGGCTCTTGGTGGCGGCTATGGGCGCGCTCCAGAAGCCGAATGGAGAGGTCAGGCCTCTCCATGATGGGACCCATGGGATTCGTCTCAATAACCACATCGTCATCGAGGACCGTCTTGAAGTACCAGGCCCCCCGGAGATGATCGAGATGGCGGCGAGGGCACGAGACACGAAAGAAGCGCCTTTGGCAATCTCAGCAGACATAGCTCAGGCCCACAGGCGTGTGAAGATCCGTCGCAATCAACCGTAGTGTGGCTGAATACGGTGGGAACGTTTGGCGTATCGTCGGCTGCCATTTGGTGGACTAGACGGTTAGTGTACTTGTTCACATCTGTTTTACTAACTTGGTTCGTGCAACATTTGGCTCAAGTTGTGCTTGCTAGGCATCGAAACAAATTTTATTTGCATGTTAGGGCTTTTGGCAGGCAAGCATATCTCGCTTTAACACATGCTCAGCATAACCTTTTGCTTTTCATGGCTGCATGCACATACAACACTTTACCAACTATGTCATCTAGTTTTACCTGTAGTTCCTTCCGGCCGGGGGGTAGCGCTTTGCATGGCATCAGGCTGTGCTCTCAGGTTGCATGCAGCCTGGTCTCTCAGACTCTGCAGNCTTTACCAACTATGTCATCTAGTTTTACCTGTAGTTCCTTCCGGCCGGGGGGTAGCGCTTTGCATGGCATCAGGCTGTGCTCTCAGGTTGCATGCAGCCTGGTCTCTCAGACTCTGCAGATTTCGCGGAGATTCGTAGTGAGGTTGCAAGAACTTTCTTCAACTACAATAGTAGGCTGCAGGTTGTTGAGGACACTGTGGAGGAAACTCTTGCAGCTCAGTCGGCATCACTACAACCCCTTGAAACCCGCTTGCAAAGGGTGCAGTTCCTCGGGCTCCTCTTTTGCATATTTTTCCTGCAGACGCTTCGCTTGCTGGCTGAGAGCTGCTTCAAGCATGAAACGGCCCAGGGATCCAGATGACCGAAGGGATTTGGAGCCTCAGCCCAGCCCTTCTGTTAGCACCGGAGCTTCCTCTGCGCATATGCTGCCATTTGCGACTCCGCTACCTGCACCTCCAGTTCTTAAAGCCAAACTTCGAGCTCCGCCCCTGCCAGGTTTGATGCTTCCGAGCTTTGCGCAAAGCAGGCAGGCCGAGCCCGTGCCTACTATGCCGGTGCCACTTGAGGATTCAGATCCGGGTGTTGGGTTTGGGGCTGCGCGGCCGCTTGATGTTTCGGGTTGTTCAAGCCCTGCTCCTAGGACTAAGGGTTCTAAGGTAGGCCCGCCCCCCTTCGAGAAACCCAAGCCATCTTGCATGAGTGAGAATGCCTCTCGCAGTCCCATCGCTCGTGAAGCCTTCTTGGCATTGCTTTTGCTCTTGGGCGATCTGAGTGCTCTGGGTAGCTCTTTGCAGCACAGCTCACAGGACCATGTGNGCAGTCCCATCGCTCGTGAAGCCTTCTTGGCATTGCTTTTGCTCTTGGGCGATCTGAGTGCTCTGGGTAGCTCTTTGCAGCACAGCTCACAGGACCATGTGGGGCGCATTCTTCAGATGCTTGTTGCTGCAACGGTTATCAGATACTGTTCGGCTTTTGCTAGCCGTTAGCGAGCTAATGGCCCTTTATCGTTTCACCGTGATAGGCTTGCATTGGCAAGCCGCCCAAAAAAAAAAATTATACATGTGAGTTTACAATAGTCTTTCATGACATGTTGAATTTTCTTATGATGATATGTTTCCGCAACGCATAACTGTTCAAGACCTGGGTCATGACAATGTGGCATTATGTGAGTTACAGACCTACGTACTAGCAGTCATGTGACATTGCCATGTGACATTTCCGTTTACTTGATACGACAGCAAATGCAACACAACTTGAAGCATTCCGAAATTTTGTTTCAGTCGGGCCTCCATGAGTCAAGCGCCCTCGCCTGCGACCTCAGCCTCTGCTGCGAGCACCGCTAGCACCGAAACGGTTGAAGTAATCAGCCAGCACGTGCACAGCTTGCAGATGCAAGTGAACTTGCTTGAATCTAGGATTCGTGTGCTTGAAGATAGGTCCGACTTGTCAGATCAGGCCTGCTCTCGTCTCGAGAGCCGCGTAGGCTTGCTTGAGCATTGGTGCCAGAGTCTTCGCAGCTTGTTTGCCCGCTTGCCATGACCGAGCCCACCGCAGGGCTCCCGAATGCTTCTCCCGAGTGGACAGGGGCCTCTGAGGTAGATCTTGATGCTCATGTCAGGAACTGTTGGCGGGCTCAGGCTGTGAGTTCTTTTGTCATGCCTTGGGAAAGGAAGCTTGAGCCCATCTGGGAGGCCGCTGCCAAAAGGCCTCGCTTGCAGATAAAGGGGGCCCAGATGCCCCCGGTACCGATTGAAGCCCAGGCTGCCTCAGGTCCGCCCAAGCCTAACATCACCCCCGCTTTGGACTGCTTTGTGGAGGCCGGCTTAAAGCCCCTGAAGGCCAGTGCTGTACTTTATAAGGATAAGCTTGCTTACGAGCGATGGCGGCATGCAAGAAGTGGGTAGCAATCATTGCGGTGTGTCCCAATGTGTGGCAAATCGTCCAGTTTGGGTTTGGGTCGCAGCACCTCAGGTTTGCCCAAGGCGGGATTGTGGATCATGTCAAGGATGCCCTCGCCGGCAAGGCTACCAGCACCCTGCACGCGCGAGCCGGGCCCATGTTGCGTTACATCCAGTTTTGCCATCGGGAAGGGCTTCAGCCCTTCCCCGTCGCTGAGCCAGGGATATATAACTTCGTGAAGGGCATGGGGTCTTCGGCTCCGACTTTCCCGAGATCGTTCTTGATTGCCTTGAGTTTTTCGCATCATGTGCTTGGGCTGCAGGGCGTGGTTGCGGTTATCGAGTCTGGCAGGATCCGAGGAGCTACCGCTTCGCACTTCACCAACCGGGCGCAGGTCCGCCAGCGCCCGGCCCTGACAGTGGCCCAAGTTGCTTTCTTGGAAGGGGTCGTCATGGATGAATCCAGGACCCCGGCGGACCGAGTGGCTGCAGGGTTCTTCTTGGTCCTAGTGTATGGGCGCCTTAGGTTTTCGGACGCGCAGAGCATCGCCAGCATGGACTTGGAGGAAATTGCTAGCGCCGGGGATTGCAGGGGTTTCCTTGAGTGCACCGCCCACCGTACCAAGACCAGTATCACGCTTCAGCGGAAGATCCGAGCTCTTCCGGTGGTCATCCCGCTCTTAGGGCTTACCGAAAAGCCGTGGATTCCTGCCTGGCTTCAGTTGAGACATATTTTGTACGGCGTAAGTTGCGTGAACACTTCCTTTATGCGTGTAGCATTCCCTACTTTGTGGGGCACGGTGAACGATAACGCGCTCTGGCATCTACCATTCTCGATCTGGGTTTCAGCTTAGCTTCGCTGTCATCTGTGCAACTGGCAGACGCTCTGGTTGTTTTGAGTTTGGCAAGGGGTGCTGATCCCGAAGCAGGCGTGCATTCTGCTNATTCTCGATCTGGGTTTCAGCTTAGCTTCGCTGTCATCTGTGCAACTGGCAGACGCTCTGGTTGTTTTGAGTTTGGCAAGGGGTGCTGATCCCGAAGCAGGCGTGCATTCTGCTACAGCAATACGCTGGGTGCGCAGAAATCTCGAGATGCATTGTCTTGAGATTTCGTATTCGCCTTTGATTTCCAGCTTCCTGAAGAGGCAGTTCCGCTTTCGCTATACGTGGTCATGCATTTTGAACGTCGTATCTTGATGCAAGATTGCACAGATGCTGAAGTTCTACTTTTGGGATCCTTCTTGGTTCTCGTTTGGGCCTCCAAACTAAAACTTCCTCGCATGGACAACCTTTTGGTCTTATGTGTCAGGGCTTTCTTAGCCACGGCTCGTTTACATGGACTTATAAATTCTTGCGAGCGCTGGATGCAGCTGTTATGAATCACACCACGATGCACCCGTCAGTGCCCTTGCCNTGTCTTATGCGTCTGCTTTGAAGCATTTGCGCCACATGATCTCTCTTCCATGGAAGAAGTCTAGGCCATATTTTGATGAGCTGAGTCGCTTGAACTTTACAGTACACAGCTTGAAGACTTCCATGCTCAGCTGGTTTGGGCAACTTCCTGGGGTGGATTCGGTGGAGAAACACGCGCAGGGTCACCACCGCATGTCTTCAGCTCAGCTTTATTCCAGGGAGGATATTATCCCCGCCTTGCGGGGTCAGCAGAAACTTAGNCACCGCATGTCTTCAGCTCAGCTTTATTCCAGGGAGGATATTATCCCCGCCTTGCGGGGTCAGCAGAAACTTAGGGAGGCAGTGCTTCAGGGCACTCGCTTCATGATCCCACTTCATCGCGGGGCGCAACATCCGATGCCCGAGCCCCCAGTGCAGCTTGAGAGCTTCAACAAGTCGGCTTCGCTTGAACCCTTCCGTCACTTTGGTCACTTTCAGGTTCAGGAGGGGTTACTTCTTCCGGCTTTTTCGGTTTCTAAGGATTCTAAGGATAAACCTCAGCCCTCAACCACCCCGTCCTTGCGTGAGCTACAGTCCGAGGATGAGAATTCTTCCGACAGTAGCGCTGATGAGGCTTGCGATTTAGGTGATGCAGAGGAGATGGTCCTCGCCTCAAGCACAGGGGTTTACCACTCCATGGTTCGCGCTACGGAAGCAACAGGCCTAAGCTATAAAGGCGTTTTGCTTCGTGCTGCATGTGGAGTGCCTCTCCATCCTGAGACCGTGCGTTGGTCAGAGTCTTTCACGCCGACCTTGACCCTTTGCAGGAGGCGTGCGTGTTGCATCATTTTAGCACGCTGTGGGGCTCAGCTTGAGTGACCTGCTCGCAGTGGCGTTCTGCAAAATTCGCTCTTACCAATGCGCAGTCCTGCTGCACCAGCTAACATGTGCTCGCTGCATTTCATGCTTATGCTTTACATTCCCGCTGTGCCTGCACGTTTCCCCNGGCGTTCTGCAAAATTCGCTCTTACCAATGCGCAGTCCTGCTGCACCAGCTAACATGTGCTCGCTGCATTTCATGCTTATGCTTTACATTCCCGCTGTGCCTGCACGTTTCCCCAGCTTAGCTTGGGGTTGTGGCTCAAAGGTTTTGCTGCAAGTCACATTTTCTAGCGTGTTCGCGTGCCCACCAGCTTTGGTTTGTTTAGCTGCCTCTGGCTCGCTGGTCATGCTGCCCCGCGCATTGGGCCATCAGGAGAGCGAAGCAGAGCGCAGGGCTCAGCTTCTGAGGTTGGTACATTTAGCATATGGCGCCAGGAGGGTTCGCTTTCATCACCCTGGCTGGCATTTCCTGGTTCAGTCAGTACGGGAGTCTTCNGCAGGGCTCAGCTTCTGAGGTTGGTACATTTAGCATATGGCGCCAGGAGGGTTCGCTTTCATCACCCTGGCTGGCATTTCCTGGTTCAGTCAGTACGGGAGTCTTCAAGAGTTCTGCAAGACCTGGCGGTTTGGTCCTGGCAGCAGCTGCTGGCTACATCGGAACATGTTCTTACACATCTGAGCATTGCGCTTTTCCAGTGATCCGCTTCGTAGGGTTGTTGGTGCGAGAGCGGGCTTTTTTGCCCTCATTCTGCTGTGCAACCAGCTAGCATCGCAAAGATAGCTTGCCCTGCAGGCCCCGAGCTTGGTGCGTTGCCGATCTTTAGTGCTGCATTTGCATGCACCCTCTGTGCTTAACTATCTTGGCCGAACGCTACGCCCGTCCGCACAACATGCCGGCTTGCAGCAGGCACCTAGGCATTTGAAGGCCTACTTTTGCGAGGCTCTGTGCGGGTCCCATTTTTAGCTTCTGCCATGTCTCTTTCGGAGCTTCTGCAATCAGAGGGCTTATCGGAAGCGCTGGTAAAGGTAGCCATCGATGCAGGTTGGAGCATCAACACTTTCAAGCATGCTGCAGATTCCTCAGCGGAGCTTGAGAAGGTTCTGCCCGAGATCTTTGGCAGCTCCGAGCTGACTAGACTTCAGGGGGCTCAGATACGGGCGGCTTGGTCCAGTTTGGGCTCACAGACAGCACAGCCAACAGCTTCAAGCCAGCCCCATCCTGCAGATCAAGGTTCCTGGGTTGAGTCGTTCGCCCCCAAGATAACATCAGCGAAGCTTGCGGAACTCAAGAAGAAGTTTCTGGCCTCTTACACAAGTNAAGCCAGCCCCATCCTGCAGATCAAGGTTCCTGGGTTGAGTCGTTCGCCCCCAAGATAACATCAGCGAAGCTTGCGGAACTCAAGAAGAAGTTTCTGGCCTCTTACACAAGTGAGCTGCGTACCCCCTCTACCATGCCCTCGCTTCGCCTTATCTCCCTAGCAGCCCATCAAGAAGCTAAACAGGACTTCAGAAAGCGTGCATTTTTATGCTGGCTTTGTCTTTAGGAAATTGGCCCGCAACTCTGGGCGGGCCACATCGATGCTCATGATGATTCAGGCGTTTGCAGCAGCTTTGAAGCCCTTACCTTTGCACAACTTAAATCTTTCTGGCGCCTTGGAACTTGCATGCCAGTCCGGCCATTTGCATGAAGTTTTTACTCATGTTTCATGCTTTCAGCATGTTGCTCCGCGACGCTCTCCCCATCAAGGTAGACAAACATGAAACATGTACAAGACACTGGCAGTTCTGGCACAACTTGTCATAACACTCAGGTATAACAAATTTGTCCGCTCAGGTTGGGCACCAGGCTAACCGTCTTGCGAGCGAGCATCTCGGATGCTGTCAGGCATCTGGTCCTGGGGGTGGTCAGTTGAGGCGTTGCCCCGAGAGGGCGGCTTTCTTTTGATCACTCTGGCACTCTCAGGCTTCCGCTCTCTGCTGGACGAGGCCATTCGGGTGGGCCTTCAGCTTCTGGCCGTGTGCCCCAAAGCCCAAAGCTGACTTTTTCAGGGGACACTGGAAATCAGGCTGGCGAGGTCACGACCTTGGAAGAGTTGTGCCCCCGCTGGTAGGAAAATGCCTCCAGCAGCGCTCGAGGTCGGCTGGTAGATCGGGCCGTTGGTCCTCCCACTCGAAACTCTGGTTCGAGGTGGGACTTAATTGCAAAGTCTAGGTGCTTTTAGCTCCTTGGCAGGATCCCTTTGTGCTCTTCTACGACTACGAGGCAGGACAGGACGTGCAAGGCTCGGCAGTCTTTCAAGTGCGTGCCGTGGGGTAGGCCTTCGTTTGCTCCGCCAGTGCCTAGGTCAATTTTTGCTTTCGCCCCCAAACCGGGGGGGCCCAAACATTGCTTTGCTCCCAACCTGGGGGGGAACGCCTTCATTCACGACGGTGGGAGCATGAAAGGGTTCAGAAAGAGATGGGCTAGGGCTACTACAGACGACGCGGCCGAAGATTTGGAGGACGACGCTTGCGCCAGGAGTACTGCCGGCGACCCCACTGTAGAGTTGAGGGATGGATCGTTGCCCCCCAGCTTGCAGTGGTCCCCTTGGGCGGAGCCCGGTGAATCTTCGTGTCCGAACGAGCCGGAGGCTTCCCTCGGCTCATGGGTCGAGGTGTCGATCGACTCGGAGGAAACCTCGGGAGAGGTGGTTGTTGGCCAAATCAACAAGCCCGTCAACTCTTATCTCGGCGGCAAAAGGAGAAAGCAGACAACGGCTTCTTTGTCAAGCAACCCTATAGACTTGCGAACAGCGATTGAGAGAACCAACCCGGTCAAGATTGTGATGCCCTGGGAGAAAGGTGTCTGGGGTAGTGTATTTGGAAGTGGCCCGGACCCGTACAAGCCGATGGCTAGTACCTTGACGCCGGCACCGCTGCCCGCTAAGCAGACTGAGCCTGTTGTGATTCCTAAGCCTATCAGTTTGAACCAGAGGAGGCTAAGAGCGGCTAACCTAGGGCCGCCAGAGGATGACAGGGTTAGGGCTACACAGCGCTTCAAGGTGTTGATTCTCCTTGACCCATCGTCGACAAGGGCCGGCAAGCAGATGACTGATTTGGTAGGGAGATGCAGCGACGAGCAGCGNGAGGATGACAGGGTTAGGGCTACACAGCGCTTCAAGGTGTTGATTCTCCTTGACCCATCGTCGACAAGGGCCGGCAAGCAGATGACTGATTTGGTAGGGAGATGCAGCGACGAGCAGCGTGCACTTCAGGTCCTCACCGACATCTTAGCACCTAAGGCTACTGGTACTCTGTCGAAGAGGGCCGGAGCCCTGTGGCGCTATGCAGCGTTCCTGGCCAATCGAGCTGAGCCCTCTCCGTTCTGTGCAAGGGAGGCCGAGCTCTACCAGTACTTGCAACTTCTCAGGTCCGACCAGTGCACTAGTACGGCATCATCGCTGCTGGAGGCTCTGAGATTTGCACATGGCATGTTCGGTTTTCTCAAAATCACCCTGACGGAGTTGGACTCCCCGAGGGTTCGGGGTGCAGCTCATTCCATGTTTGTGCAGAAGNAAAATCACCCTGACGGAGTTGGACTCCCCGAGGGTTCGGGGTGCAGCTCATTCCATGTTTGTGCAGAAGCGAGTTAGGATGCAAGCTCCGGCCCTGCCGATAGTCGTCATTTTGAAGCTCATCGAGTTGGCGGCGGACGAGGAGCAAGAGGATCACATCTCGCTCATTGCAGGCCAGCTCCTAGCATGTGTGTTCGGTGTTGGCCGATGGAGTGACATCAGGGCCGCGCACTCACTAGAGATAGATCAACATGATGGGGTGGTGGTCTGGAGCATGCACACATCTGAGCACAAGACGGCGACGACGAAGGAAGCGAAGAGGCGCCTCCTTCCGTTTGTAGGGCTTGGGCATTGGCCTCATCTCGGGTATGGGTGNGGGGTGGTGGTCTGGAGCATGCACACATCTGAGCACAAGACGGCGACGACGAAGGAAGCGAAGAGGCGCCTCCTTCCGTTTGTAGGGCTTGGGCATTGGCCTCATCTCGGGTATGGGTGGATCGCTTCAGGCGGTTGCGGGAGCTCTACGGTGTAGATGCGGGCTTGCCCGCGTGGGACCATAGCCACAGTCGGTGGCACGCCTGGCCCATGAGTTCATCGGAGGCTACAGCATGGCTAAGGGAATTCGCAGAGCTGGCGATCCAACCTGAAGAGGCCCAACAGCTGAGGTCTCATTCATGCAAGCACACCTTGCTCAACTGGGCAGGGGGTTCGGGCATGTTTACCAGGGAAGAGAGGACCATGCTTGGTCATCACGTGGAAGCGTCAACTAAGTCGGCGACTACTTACGACAAGAATGCCATGNACACCTTGCTCAACTGGGCAGGGGGTTCGGGCATGTTTACCAGGGAAGAGAGGACCATGCTTGGTCATCACGTGGAAGCGTCAACTAAGTCGGCGACTACTTACGACAAGAATGCCATGTTGGCCCTGCAGGCCAAGGTTCTTCGAATGATCACAGCCATTCAAGAGGGCACCTACGATCCGGATGCCTCTATGGCTTATAAGCTGAGAGCAATGGCGAATAGTGAGGTCAATCGGGGACCGGAGCTTAGGCAGGCGGAGTCTCTCTTTGATGACTCGGCGGAGCGAGCAAGCTCATCTTCGGAGGACGACGGTGGAGCCGATCCCAAGGAGGTCTTAGAAGTACAAAGGGATCCGCTGCCGGACGATGCAGAGGATCACTTGTGGTTCCGCCATATTGTCAGTAGCATTGTTCACGTGGCTTGCGAAGGTAGTCGCGATAGGCTCAAGTGCGGGCGGCTTGTCACATGCAATTTTGAGCAAGTCCGCCCTCAGATGCTTGATAGAGTGCAGAGCTTCTTTTGTGTGCAGTGNATAGGCTCAAGTGCGGGCGGCTTGTCACATGCAATTTTGAGCAAGTCCGCCCTCAGATGCTTGATAGAGTGCAGAGCTTCTTTTGTGTGCAGTGCAGCAGGCATCAGGAATGGTGAAATTGTGTCGACATGCCCGCGCGAGAGACAGTGCCCTCTAATTTCATGTCTCCCCCTCTCTCCTTTTCTGCTAGTGCCGCCTCAAGTGGCCCGATCGAGGGTCTGGCTTAGCTCGTTACAGTCCTCAGGAGGGATAAGCNGCGAGAGACAGTGCCCTCTAATTTCATGTCTCCCCCTCTCTCCTTTTCTGCTAGTGCCGCCTCAAGTGGCCCGATCGAGGGTCTGGCTTAGCTCGTTACAGTCCTCAGGAGGGATAAGCATGGCTCTCGATAGCGAGGCGTCGTTCAAAGCCAGGTGCCTGGCATGTGGCTTAGCCGAGAGTGTTGTGGACGAAATGCATGCGGGGGGCATAGCCACCTTTGCGGGCTTGGCCTTCTGC
>BGNK01005954.1:0-32370 GCA_003297005.1 Symbiodinium sp. clade A Y106
AAACAAATAAAGACAAAGTTTGCCAAATACGAACATAAATAAGGTTTTGGGCCCTTTACATATAAGCCCTGTTGATCTAATCCCTGTTGTTCTGGTTCGGCGCAAACGGTTAAGGACTATAAGGGTTTCTATAAGGGGTCTATAGTAAGGTACTATGATATAGGGCCCTTAGTAATTAGAATAGGGTTTTGGGGCCCATTATACTATAATCATAACAAGGAACCACCAACATAGTATAAGTACTTATTTAGGCCCCTATAGTATACCATAATATCAGGGCTTAAGAGCTTACCAGGACCCCCCAAGTGCCCTTGAATAGAGCCCTTATGGTCCTTAATCCTTAATAGCGGGTATTCAGGGTATATTAGAGGGTAGTTAGGGGGGTCTAGGTAAGTAGGGTTTGGGCTATGGACTTCGGGATACAGTTGGGGTTCGGGGTGCGGGCTAGGGGGCTTATGAAGGATGCTTCTGACCTTTTGCTTGTTGTGGGTGTGTTCTGGGGGTGAGCTCGGATCCTCCAAGCTAGCTCTTGTTTGGACCCTCTAATGTGGTGCGTTTTTCGGGTGCGCTCGTTGCTGGGGACAACTACTCACTGCTATATTATGTACCACGTCATCAAAATCAGTCGAGGATCCGAGCCAGCCTTACACTCCTTGGAAACAGCCTTCGGACAGACCTACGGAATCCTTAGCCCAACTCGAAGTAACGTCGTAGTAGAGCCCATGTAACACTATAGACCCTAAACCCTAAAAACAATGTAACCCGATCAGAAAGACAGCAGCACATATTAAACGTTTCGAAGCTCATTTTCTCGTGGCCCTAAGCTTCCACGGTACCTATATATGGCATATACTTCTGTAGGCGTTACAAAAATCCTCCAAATCCCTTAATTAAGGAATATGCCGTAATTCATCATATGACGGATCGTACTCTAGTTTAAAGTAGATTCCTTCATTGACGGATATTGGAAGATCTGTGTAATGGCAACTTGCTAAGTTTCTGCTTCGTTGAAGTTCGCATTTATACACCGGTACCCCTGAACTTCAAGCGCAGGTAAAGATGTCTGTGCATCAAGTACCCAAGAAGTTCGATGCTCGACGGCAGCTGTCAGGTTCGAGGTCTTGTCGGACTAGGTTTTAGGATTCAAGGTTGAGCGGTTTGGGTTAAGTGAGTTTTCACGAGGAGTGAGAGTTGAGGGACGAGGAATAGGGCTTAGGCAGGATTGATTTGGGCGTTGGGGTCACGTTTTTCAATGAACTTCTTCCGCAGATCCTGGCTTCGAACTTTGTGTTGGAGATGGAAACCTAAGTAAGCTTAGCTTTGATAACCCTCTTACAACACTACAAAACCGAAGAAAACCCTTGCAACAGTCCTGCGCATTCCTTCAATAGGGGCTCCTTTCAAGGATCTATACTGTTTAGGGTTTAGTTGGGATTGAGGATTTGCAGGGTTTAGGATTCACGGTCTAGCGTTGAGGGTGTGACTTCCATACTTACCAAGCCCCTCAGCTATAATTCCTCTCTTGGTGACCTTACCGTAGTGTCCGAGGCATTAATCCGAAAGGGCTCATCCTACCTTTGGTTAGTAGGGAATGGAAGAATGGTAGTAATAGTCGTTATAGTTGTACCCCATTCCTCCATTCCCTACTAACCAAAGGTAAGTCATTGCATACCTGGCAGCAGGGGTTAGATTCAACATGCTAAAGAACCCACTTTTGTTAGAGCCGTCGTATGCGGATCTCCCCTTTAGTAGCTTGACCCTTACTAAGGGAAGTGGCTTCTTGAGGTCTAAATAAAGGAGAGCGTTTAAAGTTTACAATATCGTGTTTGGGGTGTGCAAAGAGCTTTGGTTGAACATGAATAGCGTTCACATTGATCGGCTAGGGCTAATGGCATTCATTAAGATTGCTGTAGGGCCCAAGCCTTTATAGGTTTGGGCATGGTGCGGTTTGAGCCTGTTAGCCGCACACCATCAAAGTCAACATGCAGTCGACATATCAGAAATACACTAGGCATTTAATTGAGCGCGAAGCCAATTCTCAATCCCAAACCCGAAGCTCAAACATCCCGTAGTAAATCCTAAGCCCTAGATAGATGCAAGGCGACTACGATCGCCAGCTGCCCTTGGTCCGAGACATCTTCCCACGGCCCTTCTCCATCGCAGATAAAGGCCTTCGGGGGGTACTTTGGTTTATGGTTAGATTGGTTAGTTAAGATTTACTTCACGCAATCATTGTTACGAAGAAGGGAAAGGACACAACATCAATAGGAAAATGCTTTGTCATAAGGTACTCGGTTGATCCAGATAGCATTTAGGGCCTTTAGGGATCCGAAACCAGACCCAACTGACATCCAAAATGAGCACAGCAGACGTCCAAGGCTTGACTGTCTGCTTTGTTGGGAAGAACATGTTGTCTCAAGCTCCCGGTACAGCCCCAAACAGAAAACACTCCAAAAGAGCCCGCAAAACAAGATCGTGAAACATAGCCATCAGACCATGCTTCCGAAGACCCCTGACCCTCGCGGCGCCACTGCCTGGCTTTCTCACAGTGTTGGAAATTAGAGTCCAGACTGTTCAGTGGTTGTATACGACTCTATGGGGTTTAAGGTCAGTATGTCGATTTGGCGGGCTTGTTTGAAACCTTCAACCGTACGAGCGCTATCCTGGATTAATGAGCAGGGACCCCAGTTGTTCAACATGATTAACCCTTAGACCATAAACCCTGACCCCCTTAAACCCTAAAGAACCGGCCTTTTCAATGACTTATAGTATAATTCGGGAAACCATAATTATTAACAAGGAACCCTAAAGATGTGGGTTCCTTAAGGTCCAGGTAGACCCTAAACCCTCAACCGCAGCTCTTGCCGAACTCTTTGGGTTCCCAGTTTACCACAAGTCCAGATCTTCCAAGATCCAGCAATTCAGGAATATATGCCTCAAGTCATATTTGCCATCCTACAAAAATTCAAGGTATACTCCTTATCCTTTATTGAAGGCTTTTGGAAGGTCTGGGATGATGATACGAGGCCATGCGCACCTGCACTGCAGACCCCGCCTTATGATTATACCATAGTGATTATCAACCCCAAGACCTTATTCTTTGTTGATGCCAACTAATTATACCCTGCATGCTTCGGCTCCGCAGATTGTTTGGCGAGTGTAGACTTGAAGTTCTTTAAAGAGTTTCGAGCAATGCGTCGAGACGGATGTAGACCTCCTCCCACGCGACCTTATAAAGGTTTACAATAAATATCCTCAGGTTAAAACCAAGGCAAGGGGAGTTTGTTAATCATTAGGGTTTATAAGGGTTACTATTAGGGTTACTATAAGGTACGATGATATAGTAACCCTTATAGCAACCCTTAGTAACCCTTATAGTTACATCAAAGAGAGTTTCCAAGCCATGCCACATCCGCAGGAATCCCGTGCGAGCATTCTCCATGTTTGGCTGGTTTCCGGTGAGAAATTGACTTCCCTTCCTACAGAAGGGTTAGCAGATGTGCGAGCATTGAAGCGGCATTTGCAGGAGTTTTGTGGAACACCGAGATTTAGACAGCGCCTGCTACACAACGGAAGGAATCTGGCTGACGACGTGGCACTGTGTACTCTCGCTACTGATATACAGCTGTTGTTGCTACCTTTTGTAAGCCTCTCCATACAAGACTCTTCGGCTCTCCGAAATGCTGTGGTCCATGGCCAGGTGAGAGTAGTAGAGGACATCCTTGTAATGGCCGCAGACGTGAACGCTTGTGAATTGGCTCCTGACGGCCGTCCCCGTGACCTTCTGCTTCGGGAAGCCGCATACTTGGGCCATGAAGAGATTTTACGCTTGTTGCTGGAGGCCGGCAGTGCCTTGGATTCAAGCGACTTCACGCCTTTATGCGCAGCATGTTATAAGGGGCATGTGGAGATAGTGTCACTGCTGTTGGGTGCTGGTGCTGAGAAGGACGAAATAAGCGCCCATGGAACGCCACTCACGTGGGCAGCTGGCGGGACAGGTGATCAGGATCAGCAAGTGAGGATTGTTAGGGAGCTGCTGCAGGCTCGTGCTGATTTGAACAAGGTCGATGGAGCTTGGCACACACCCCTGTCTTGTGCCGCGATGTATGGTAGTGACAAGATGGTGCGGATTCTTCTCCTTGCTGCTGCATCCCCTGACGTGATCTGTCCTGGAAGCGAACAATCGCTCCTGTGTTGGGCTTCTGAAAATGGGTCGTCGGAGAAGGTATGCATGTTGGTGTATGCCGGTGCAGACAAAGATCAAATCAGTGCGCGACGCACACCTTTGACCTCAGCAATCGGAGCAGCGCAAATGGAGGTCGTGCAAGTGTTGATCGAAGCTGGCGCTATTTTGGACAAGGTCGATGATGAGTTATATACACCTCTTACCCGAGCTCTCTGGACGGACAACGTCGACATCGTGCGGCTGCTGTTAGCCGCACGCGCGAATGCAGACATGGTGTGCCCATACAGCAAGCAAACACCGCTCTGTGCGGCTTCTGCCACCGGGCGAGTGGAAATGGTGAGACAGATACTCCTGACTGGTGCTGCCTTGAACAGAAAATGTGCTGGGCGAACAGCTTTGGCTTCAGCAGCCAGTGAAGGACATGTGGAGGTCGTGCGTTTATTGATCATAGCTGGTGCCACTCTTGACTCTCTTGATGGTAGTCGATACACGCCACTAGATCGAGCAAGCCAGAACAAGCACGAAGAGGTGGTGCGTCTGCTACTGGTGGCCAAAGCCCGCGCATCATAGCAAGGATACTCAGGTGCTGGCTTGCACAGCTAAGCATCTGCCCTGCGCATGCTGGTTCATGTGCTTCTGAAAGTTGTCCTCTCAAGTGACCTGCAGCGAAGGGCTGCTAGTTCGGTTTGGTTTGCAGTGTAGGGTTTAGTGATGAGTGCTTGGGGTTGAAGGGCTCCTGGGCTTCGAAAGGTCGACGTTTAAACCCGTATTCTTAAAGTAACTGCTTCAAACCAGAACCTTACGATCCCATGAAAAGCCCTACACAATCCCAGCTGATCTATTTGACAGCCTCTGGCACAGACACAGTATAGCAGGAGTTTGAATTTCAAGCAAGTGAACAGAACCTAATTTGAAGAATGCCCCTGCATCGGCGTCACGAGCAGGCGTCCCCATCCGAGATATCACGATGCAGAATGTCCAGGATGCCCGTGGTGGGCTCAGACTAGGTTTCCTGCTCAAAGCAACAAGGTGGCAGATACTATAGGGGCCTTGAAAATTACCCATACAATTTTGGGGGTCCCTTATTATAAATAAACTATAACGTGCCCCAAAGCCCTATTCTAAGTATTAAAGGCCCCTAAATCCCCTATAGAGCCCTTATAGTGTCCCTTAAAGGAACCCTATTCTAATTATTACGGCCCCTATATTGCTGTATTGCCAACAGAATCTTGAACCAGAGCCTTCGGAGCCCCAGCTGAGCCCTCGTCCTACTTAAGGGATTCCTTTAAGGGATCTATAAGGGTTCTATAAAGGGTCCTTTAAGGGATCTATAAGGGTTCCATTAGAGTGCTTAGGGGTTTAGGGTTTAGGGGTTTAGGCATTCCTTTAAGGGATCTTTCAGGGTGTTGGTTTGTGAGTGGATCGAGGTTTTCCGAGGCAGTCTCAGCTGTTTTGTCGTGGTTCTGGGCTTCGAGTGACTGGCTCAGTCTGAGCATCGCACCCTATCCGAAATTCGGTTGAACCTTCTGCGAAGGTTCTGACTTCGTTCACTACCGCGGCGTCTGGCGATTCCAGCCACTGACAGGCCATATTTTGATAGGTGGCCCTGACCTTAAGGCCACATGACCCTTAATTAATGCTAGCGCCTTATCGCTTAGACTATTTAATGTGTATGAATATCTATATCAGCGCTCATATGGCCAAGTAACTGCTCAAGCCGTTTCGTGTTCATTTCGTCCTTAAGGGAGTGCCGGAATCATGGAACAGGTCATTTTTCCCTGAGTGTTGCATTTGACGGTATATATGACAGGCCTTTATGTTCAATATAGAAGCCATAGTACTTGGATTATGTTTCTGGGGAATCACATTGTTCTAGTGTTAATAGAGTCAGGAACCTAAGGAATAGCACAGCCGAACTTCACTGCGACCAAGGGCAATTAGCCCTGAAACTTGAGAACCTGCACACTCGAAGTAATAAACACCCCGGCCTTGGCTTCAACATTCCCAAAGGGTCCCAAGTGCTTATATGGCGGGGGGGGGGGGGCTACTTACCCAAACCAAACCATAATCACACTTCTTCATATAGAAAACTCACGTTCTACGATTTAGGTACCTAGGACTCTTTGGGGAAGTCTTTAAACCATGTCTGCTCTTGGTGTCAGTGGTTGCATCTCTACAGGTCAAAGTCAAGTCCCAAAAAGCAGCAACTACCACCAGCTCAGCCTTTAAACCTTTGTTTGAGGCCTTGCGTTGAAATTCTTGCTAAATTTTTTTTGGAAATGAACTCTGGAGCTGTTCAAGTTTCTCTCTCTCTCTCTCTCGCTCCTCCTCCCCTTTTCTAATGTAAAGACATGTCGAAAGCATATGTACCGTATGGAGTGTTTATGCGCACATACCCGCTTCTGTATACACATACATACAAATATAGATATAGATGTGATATGTATACACATATATATATATATATGCATATATACATATATGTATCTGTATATGTATGTACATATATCTAAACATGTGTATATATGTAGGGTCACATACACACCAACCAGATCTTACGCATTATATATATATATGCATATATGTACATGTTTACAACCCATGTACATGTGCATCTACATGTATATGTACATGCACATGTATGTGACAGGCAGTTTCATTTGTATATGTGTCTGTATGCATCTATGCAAACATATGCGTCTACATGTATGTATGTATGTATGTAAGCATGCATGCATGTGTATGCATGTATGTAGGTATGTATGTAGTTATGCATGTAGGCATGTATGTATGTATACAGGTATGTATGTATGTATATATATATATATATATATGTGTGTGTATGTCTCTGTATGTGTATGTACATCTATGTATGCACATATGCAAATGGATAGACATACATGATGTATGTGACATGCGTGTAATGTGTAATATACATATTTACATGTGCGTGCGTGCATACATACATAAAAAATGAAAAATCGTACCCTTGAAAGGCTCCGAGCCTAAACCGGCGAAAACTCGGGAGCGAACCAGTGTTTGGGCTTCAGGCTTCAGGCTGGTGGATTGAGGTGGACACAGGTTTTTAAGGCTCTGAACAGGGATCCTACGGCTGATGATATAAATCTTGCATTACCCACAATAAGGAATTTACCACAACTCCCACAGTTTAAGGTCCTTAAGGTAATGCAGGATTTTTTAATCATCAACCGTATTATGTAGGCTTAGACAGAAAGCTTACTGGTCAGGGGTCCACATGTAGCGTGGTTCAGTAATATAGGGGCTTAAATAAGTAGCAATACTATTTCGGGGGTTCCTTATTATAATTGTAATATAATGCGCCCCAAAACCCTATTCTAATTATTAAGGCCCCTAAATCCCGTATAGAGCCCTTATAGTATGCCTTAAAGGAACCCTTTAAAGGAGCCCTATTCGGATTATTAAGGGCCCCTATAGTATATTCCTTGGAAACAGGCTGTTCCGCCCCCGGCGTGGAGATGATGCGCCTGTCCTTCTCAGTAGCGACCTGGCTGTGTGCATTCAGCAATGGCCCACGGTTTAGGGTTCAGGGCAACAATGGCATCCTGCTTTTCAGATTTGGGATATGGGCATCCACAAATCGATTGTTTTAAGGGCCACGCCCTCATTGTGAAGTAGAGTTGTAGCTTACCGCAAGCCCCGAAATTGGCTTTGTTGGAATTCTATCGAAGGACGCTTACCCTACACCGGGGTGTTCTCAAGGCAGGCACAGAAGAGCTCCAGACTAGGTAGGAATTGACGCATCAGGGGTTGTATGTCATAGGTGTTAACGGGTTATTAGGCTTTTGTTGGGAATTTGTAGTGGTTTGTAAAGTTTACTTGGAGTCCTTAAGTATAGACGGTTGTTCAACTGCTACTAGCTGAGAGTATTCCTGAATGATAAGCTTCTGTCAGACTCGTCGCCATTCGGGTTAGTCGCACAATCGCAGCCGGTTGAATTATGGCATACGAAACTCTTAACCCCAAACCCCTAAACCCTGAACCATGGAATGCAGAAGTTGAAACCTCAAATCCTAAACGCTTACTAAAACCTTCACCCCAAACCCTAAACCCTTATCCGTGGAATGTAGGAGTTGCAGCTATGGTGCGGCTAAACCCCAAAGCAATAGACCCTAAAGCCCATACTACCCCATAGAACCCTCGAAGGACCCCTTAGCCGATCCCTTACCCCAAGGGTCCAAGTACCTGATAATCATAGACTCTCCGAAATCCTAACCTACATAACTACTATCCGAAAACCGAGTACCTCATTATTGGGTCCTTTGGACCCTTGGGGTTATAGGGTAGCAACCCGAGGAGTGCCAGCCACATTGGTTTCTGCCTGTGGCTCCTGTGGAGGGCCGCATCGCCACAGCAATGGCCTCTTGCCTTCAAGGGTTTCTTTTTGGGCTCCTTGAAGGGTACTATATACATATATATATATATGGTTCTAGACTAGGGTGCCCTTTAAGGGCTAATTACATGCTTCTGTTCTTGCCCGGTCTTCCTTTACTCTCAAAGAGGGCTACCCAAAGGGCCCTAAGTAGCTCTGTAGCAGAGGTACTGTTGTGGTTTGGGAAAGTATCCCCCACAAAGGTACCTAAGATCCTGAGGGAATGGAGTCCTGCACTCAAAATAATATAAGCCACAGGCTCGCTATAGGGTTTAAGGTTGAGGATCTATAAACCATAAGCACCTGCCAGGGTTTAGAGTTGGTAGACCATAATATAGGCCCTGTTTAGGGTTGCAATGGTCCTGCAGGTCGAAAACATGACTGCCTATAATTTATGGCAGAATGTAAGGTTTCTACATCAGGAAGTGCCACTGGTTTATGGTTTTGGGAAAGGAAACCCTAAACCCACAAAAGTTAAATCCACTTCGGCCAGTAGGTCGAGAACATGGCTGCTTATATGGAATCCATGATAGCAACAATCATATACCCTGTTAAGGGTTGCAGTGGTCCTTGAAGGTCGAGAACATGACTGCCATTCGGGATTTCATCGAAGAGCGCCGCGAGAAGCGGGCGAAACTCCACTCAGCCCAGCAGGAGCTGGTCCTGGTTCGAGATTTTGGGTCTTAGGGGCACTCAGAAATAATGTTGTATCTTTGGTTCCTATAATCCTTAAGAAACAGCCAAAATTAGAATTTGATTGCTAGGGGCATAGTGGTTTGGAGGTTTTGGGTGTGGTGCTTAGTAGGGAATGGGGGAATGGATCCGTATAGTAGTCTCTATATAATCCCCAATAATAGTCTCCATAATCCATTCCCCCCATTCCTACTGCGCACCAGACAGTTTTGCGTGTGGTTTCGAGGTTTTGGATTTATCAGGTTCGCGGAGGAAGCTTGCGAACTGAATTGCTTTTGTTGGATGAGAAACTGTTGTCAGAAAAAACAGTTCACAAACAGAAACCTTTCAGACCAAGTTGTCTAAGGCGGTTAGCTTTCGGAACTCTGGGTACGGAGCAAGGCTTGTGTTCAGAGCTTTCGTGACTTAGTCCGTGACTTAGCCTTTCAGTTGATCGGGGTTCAGGGCCTGGACGGCAGTCTTCAGTCGTGGCTAAAACGCTGAAAGTGTACCTGGACCCTTAAGGGTAGTTGCGCTTTTTAGGGTTTAGGGTTTAGGGTTTTTGGTTTTCTGAAAATGTGAAAATGGAGCTCAAATTTCAATCAAGGCTCACCGTGGAAAAAGCATTACAAGCCATGTCGAAGTCATTCGTTTCCGCATCCACCGTGCATTCTCATCAAGGCTGATTTGAAGAATGAGGCTGCTACCCCGAAGCGGTATATGTATATAGTTCTTTGGGTCATGGTTCCCGACCAAAAAGCAGACCCTAAGCCCCTAAACCCTAAACCCTAAGCCCCCCAACACTCTAAACCCTGCGTGGATCTTCGCCCTTGAGAGGAGACGAAAGAACCCACAGCAGAGCTCCAGGACGGTTAATAGGGACTTTGGTGGTTTAGGGTTTAGGGTTCAGGGTTTTACAGGTTTAAACATGTCTAAGGGGTTTAGACTTTAAATCCTGACCCTCATAAAGTGCTTTGTTGTAGCGTTCAGTTTAGGAAGCAGGGTACCCAGTCCTTCCAAAATCCCTGAATTGAGGTATACACCTTAAGTTATAGTAGGATCCTTAAAAAGATTTAAGGCATATTCCTTAATTAAGGGATTTTGGCAGGTCTGGGTGCCTAAAAAGTGTTGGCGTGCCTATTTTGATTTGGGTCGGCGCATTAGTTGCTAGAGGTAGGGCTGTGGGAGTCTGAATTAGGGGTTCAGGGCTATACACCGTAAACCCCTAAACACAAAACCCTAAACCTAAACCCTCTTTGGCCTAGAAGTAGAGTAGGTAACCTTCAACCTTTTTGGGGTAGTATAATCCCCATATAATCCTTGTAACTTTAGTTCCCCATGATACCCGACAAGTAGGTTGGGGTCTAGGGTGAGCCTATTTATCTTTATGTGTGAATTTGTGGAGGGCTGTAGGTGCAGGCTCTGACAGGGTTCTATCCCTAAACCCTAAACCCTAAACACGGTTTAGGGTTTAGGGTATTGAGAACTGCGCACGACTGGGTTTAGAGCTTCTGCTTGGTATGTTTTCTGGGTAAGTGTTCGGGCTTGATAGGGGGTTTTCCAAAATTTCGGCTGCAGGGCTAGGATTCTATTTGGGTTTCCTTAACCCTAAGGGTCCAAGAGGATTTTTGTGCTATTTTAGTTGCCAAAAACCATAAAGAAGGGCTACTTAGACCCTTTCGGGTAAGGGTTTTGAGGCTTGGTTTCCGTGTTTAGGTTTCCGTGTTTAAGGGCTGAGGCTTGGAGTTTAGGGTCTGGGTTTACACTTTAGATTTTTGCAGCCACGGGTTGGCATGGGGCAGAACTGCGGATGTAATTTGGAATGGGGCAGAATTGCCGCTGTAATTTAGGGTTTGGGCTAATGTTCCTACCTGCTCCCTTTTACTTCGAACACTGAGCTTAGGGTTTTCGCTCGATGGGGCTGAGCCGGCTGGGACAGCACTCTGCACCTGAAAGCACAGAAACAAGCATGCATGGATATCTTATCGTAAAAGCACAGAGCAATAACACCCCTGCTGAAACATGAGTTTGCATCATCCCCGGCACTAACATCCAACCCATGTTGTCATGACCGTCCCAAGAAGCACCACAAGTGAGCCCAAAACCTTCAACCGCAACACCTATGTCCAACCAACACCCTAAACCCAAGAAGCCCCGACCTATCAACTCTACATCCTATACTTCGTGGCTGAGTGGATACACTTTACACTTTTGGGGATATGACTACCCACTATAAAACGAAAAGTGTACACTTTTGGGGGCTTATGAACTCAGCAACTAAGTATACGAAATTGAGTTGCTTGAGGGTTTAGGGTTTAGTTTCTTCTTGGCGTTCTTCTGGTTGGCTCTTCGGACTTTAACTTTTTGGGTTTCTATATTATAATCAGGAGGCTAACAAGTTTAGCTTTTAGGAGGGATTCAGAAGTCAGCCAAGTTTTCTTCTACACCCCAAACCCGCAACCCTACCCAACCTTGGAGCTGCGCTTTTACTTTTAAGGAGAAGCTTTGGGAGCTGGTTCGTCAGCAGCATCCGCAGGTGGCTTCGGGGCTGTCCCAAAGTGTCCTAGTACCTATAAGGGGTCCTTGAAGGGTTTCTTTAAGGGTTACCACAGGCGTTCTTATTATGAGGGATACTAGAACGGATCCTTGAAGGCTTCCCATAAGGGTTACTACTCGGGTTTGGGATTTAGGGCGAAGTACCTATAATAATATATACTGTAGTAGAATGTAGGGTTTCTACATCAGGAATTACTACTTTGCTTGGGAAGGTATCCCTTCATGGGTACTTAGGACCCTCTGTACAAAGGGGCCTAGAAGGATTTGATTTGCAAGGGCTTCCATGGCTTAAAGGGCCTACTCAGGAACCTAGTTAAAATGGGCTTTGGAGTACCATGCTTTCATACTTTGTTTCTGAAAGGAACCATTCTGAAATAAAGTTTATGCTTTGATAAGAAAAAACCCCCCCGGTGGGTCCCTTGAGCACTGCATGTTGGCTGCATACTGTTTGGACCTGTTCCTTAGACGAACCATTACGACACACAAGTCTCTACTTTTTTCTCCTCGGTTACTTCAAAATTCCCTTAAACCATCCTACACCCTAAACCCTAAACCTTCACCCGATCGTAACCCGTAAAACCCTTGGAACTCAGAATCCAGTGACTTCCGCCCTGCACTGCAGAAGCCCTACAAGCTCATCCCAGTACTGGGCACCTGTCCCTTACAGGGGGCCCCATTATAGAAGCCTATAGTGCTGTTTAAAGGAGAGCCTATTAAACCCTATCGTGCCCTTTAAAGGAGACCCCATTCTAGAACCCTACAGTACCCCTTAAGGGTTTCCTGATGGGTTCCCGTTTGGGGCTTTACATGGCTTTACTACAGGTACGTGATGAACCTTTTAGCAGTCGCTTGGGGGGTTTATGATATGAAAGGCCACCAGTCACCAGAAGAAGAGGCACGTTTTCCCTAAGGGTCCAAGTACCCAAATAGTAGGGTTTCAAGGTCCAAAAGCCGTTCAGAGTATGGATTTTGGGACCAAACACCCTACTAGTTGGGTACTCGGACCCTTTGGGTTTGTTTATGTGTAGTTCCTTGTTCAGTTTTTTCCTGAAGTCAAGAACCGAGTCTAGCTGTAAGGTAATTCCCCCTGTTTGAAGAACCGAGCCACCAAAACGCAGAACAAGCCTTAAAAGCGTAAAAGGACTTTGCAGCAGCACTCTGCCAGAAATCCCAGAAACAAATCCTTCAACCCCTGTTCCAAAGCATCCTTGCAAGCAGCCACTGTAGAGAAACCCCAAAACAGAAGACTTTAAACACCTGATCTGCACTCAACAAGTCTACAGCCCTAAACCGCTGATCCCTTCAAAACAAGTGAATCTAGACCCTTCACCCCTCAGCCCCTAAACAACGGACTTTTGGAACAACCACGATCTGCCTTGTAGGCAGCTCGCGACAAGGCCAGCGGTGCAGAGTCAGCCGGAGTGACGAATTCAGCGCTTGGGGCTTTAATGTGCAACCTAAAGGGTTTTAATATCCCGTTGATGGATACTTACCCGAACCAGGATAGGAATTCCTATTAATCTTTTATAGAAACCTACTTTTGTACTACTCAATCAGACATTTAGGACCATTGGGTAAGGTTTCTTCGGTGTACACGTGTTTAATTTGTGGTCTTACTGTGGTGTTCATGCTAGTGAAGAAGGTTTTCGAGGTTTCGTATTGGGTCTCGGGATCTACATAAACATATCAGAACTTTTACAGGCATTTGCTCTTCAAACTCTTCAGGCCATAAGCCTTAAATCTTGATCCCTTGATTCCTCTGAACTTCAAACCCTTATTGAACCCTGTTAGAGCCTGATAGATCCTCAGAGAAACCCTTTAGAGCCCTTCTGGAACCGTTGCAAAGCCCTATTATAGAACTTTTCTAGAGTCCTGGTGGAACCGTTGTAAAAATCCTTGTAGAACCCTGAAAGCCTTAAATCCGAAAGGGCCAACCCTCAACCCTTCTAGAACCCCTGATCGGACCCCAAGCCATATATCATAGGCCATATACCCTTATAGCACCTTTATAATAGAGCCCTTATCGAACCGTTATAGCATCCTGATAGAACCGTCATAGACCCCTTTATAGAACCCTTATCGGGCCGCTATATATATATATATAGCCTTTGTAACTTTTAACCCAAGAGTTTCCACTTCACTGTGCTGTGCACAGGCTTTCCTTGGCATGCCCTTCGACCGATCCTTGGGCGGCAGATCTCCCTAAACCCTAAGCCCTACACCCTAAACCCTAAGCCCGAAACCCTAAACCCTGAACCGCTACGTACCCTGAGGGGCCAGGCTTCAAGGTTTATAGGGTGAGGTTAGGGGTCCAAGGTTGATAGGGCTCGGGGTTTAGGGCTTATGGGGTTTAGGGTTTATCGTGTTTAGGGTTTATGGGGTTTAGGGTTTAGGGTTTATGGGGTTTAGGGTTTGGGGTTTATGGGGTTTAGGGTTTAGGGTTGATGGGGTTTAGGGTTGAAAGCGTTTGGGGCTTATATTGAGTTTAGAGTATCGGGTGTAGGATCACTACTGTTATCGAAGGAAAGGGGGGCTTTCCCATTCCCATGCTCGAGAGGAGTCGCCGCCAAAAACCTCTGTGCAGGACCTGATTCTCTTGCACATCGCTGCAGAAGGTGGCGTGGAGATGCCCACCGCTGACTCAGAGTCAGCTGCAGAAGAGCATGAGGCCGCATAGCATCGCTGCCCCTGACATTTGGCCAACCTGCTGCTATCTGCTGGTGGGTCGACTGGCCTCTGCATTTCTGTCATGAGGCAACCACTTTAGACTCTTTAGACTATGACGAGACAGACATCGACTCAGATAAGATACAGTTCGGTTCTTCTGTCATCTGATTCACCTGATCTGTGATCCCTCACTGTGAACGTTCTCACTAGCCTTTGAAGCAGCAGCCCGCAGTAGACTCAGTAGCAGATGGAGGCGAAATAGTATCCTAACCCACCCCAAAGCTGCAAATTCAAGGCACCAAGATAGCAGGTTTTGGGGTCCGAAAAGCTCTCTACTCTGACGGTTCTTCGTACCTGAAAGTCGACATGGTTCAAAAAAGACTCAAAAAAGGCTTTAAGGTTCATATACCATATAGGGATTCGTAGTATAAGGGTATAGGGTCCCTACTTTTACGGCTTAAGGTACGGCAAAACCTGATATTGGGCTCTTTTACCCTCTAGGATGCAGTTAAACTTATAGGGTTTTAAGTTTAGGGTTCAGGGATACAAGCACAGGCGGCAATGAGAAGTAACATAGGGGCCTAAATTACCAATACTATTTTGCTGTTGTTTATTACAAGTATAGTACAAAGGGCCCCAAAACCCTATTCTAATTATTGAGGCCCCTATATCAACAAGTACTCAGGCGCATACGCTTGGTGTCACGGTTTTCCCCTACAATCCCCAGACACTACCTGGACCCTAAGAAACCTCCCTTTTGATGGTTCCTTAATATGACCTCCTTATATAAGTCCATAGGTAGGTTATTTGGGGTCCAGGTAAACCCTAAGCCCCCAACGCCCTAAATCCTAAGCCTTAAACCCCTAAAGCCTTATACGCTGGTTGCGCTGGCCATGGGAACCTGGACCCCAAGAAACCAGTCTTTTCGGCTCCTGATTTAGTTCCCTGAGCCCCAAAACCCCTAAATCCTAAGCCCTAAAGCCCTAAACCCAAACCCTTAAACCCTAAAACCCCGAAGAGAACACAAGCTGTTTCCGCGGCTAGGATCGGACTTGGCTCTTCGTTGGCCACGGCTGGTGCAGACGCTTGGTGCTTCAGAAACCCAGGCAGGAGTCAGGGGCTTCGGCATTTAACCCACAGGGTCCATATATACTACCATTATGGAATTAGGTCCCAAAAGACCATCCCCATTTTTGGGACTTAATTCCTAACTTTGGGGAGACAGGGTTTAGGGGTTTAGATTGTATCGCTTGAGTGATTTAGGTCTCAGGTTTTCAGGGCTTAGGGCTTTAGAGAGTTTACTGGCCTCAATTTTCAGGATTTAGGGTTTTGGAGTGAACTCAGGAGGGTTGAGGTATTTGAGGTGTGGGGTTTAGGGTGTAGGGTTTAGGGTGTCGGAGTTATCGATTCAAGGTGGAAGGTTTAGGGGTTCCGGGTCCAAGGGCCCAAGGCCCAGGCAGTAGGCGTTTCAGGTTTGGGGTTTAGGGATTTACTTTTCTGCGGAGAAGAGTCATGCCAAAGAGCCCGGTGGCCTATATTATATGGGTTATATGGGGGACTCAGAACATATATGTTCTGAGTCCCAATATATGGTCACCGGGCTCTTGGGGATGACTCTTCTCCGCTTAAAAGTTGTAGCTTTATTCACGGAAGAGGAACAGGAACCCACCATTAGAACTGCACACCTAGAGCCTAGAGTGCAATCGTTTCTACCTGAGGTTGAAAGTGTTCATCCCAGAATCAGAAAGCTTTTTGCAACTTAGGCGGGTTGGGGGAGGGGGGGTAGGGGGCCTTAATGTCCATAATAAGGAGCTAATATGGCCTATTTAGGAAGTATAGTCCCCTACCCCCCTGCCCCTCCCCCCTCCCAAGGGCCCCTATGATTTTTGCAATAGGCATAGGATGGCATGGGAGTGCATTCGTCTCCGTCAGCTTACGTGTTGGGTTCTGCAAGCTTGTTTTGTCGGTTGGATTCGTGACACTGCTTAGCCGAGGTAAACCTACAGACCCTAAGGCCCTAAACTAGGTTCCTGAGTAGTACCCTTTTGCCCTTTTTGGCTGGTCCCCTTATTAAAACTGAATATTCGGAAAAAGGGCAGCCTTATTGTAAAAGAGTTACTCAGGAACCTAGTAAACCCTTTACTCCAACAATCGTCGGCAGGCGCTTGACATCGTCAAGACGGATGTGACGCCCCTGCTTCCTGGCCGAAAGCAAGCCCGGACGAGTCTTGCCCCACATTATCAACAGCCCAAATACGGCACAGCACTAGTGCTAGTCCAGGAGGCTTGGCCCCAGGACATGTTGAATTCGTGCCCTAAACCCTATAACCCCTAAACCCTAAACCCTATAAGCCCTAAACCCCTAAACCCTATACCCTTCCTTCCAGCCTCCGATAGTTAAAAACCAGGAAGCAGAAAATAACCATAAGGCGCCTTTACATGGGATACCAGATGGGAGTTTCCGAAATTAGGGGTCCGTATTTTGGGGTCCTTATAATAAGGATCCTACTATTTAGGGTACTATATTAGGGTCCTCTATTTTCGGAAACTCCCAGATACTGCAATCTTGTGATTCCTGTGCACATGTGATCTCTTGGGCCCCGGAGCTCGTACATCTGCAGACCTGGAGTGATTTAAATTCTAGACCACTGGGCT
This sequence comes from Symbiodinium sp. clade A Y106, assembly GCA_003297005.1. Lineage (NCBI taxonomy): Eukaryota > Dinophyceae > Suessiales > Symbiodiniaceae > Symbiodinium > Symbiodinium sp. clade A. Next base: position 17,148 of record BGNK01005954.1, read on the forward strand.
GTTTGAGGATGCGTGCCTTATCGCTTAATGCGGGTTCCTTTATGAAGGTTTCGGCTTGCTTTTAGCGAAACCACTCTTACGGTTGAGAGGTTTTGGACCCTGAACCCTAAACTTAATTGGGAGATGTTCGAGTATCTTGGAAGGCTGGTGGAATCGGACGATGTGGCGGAGATCTTGAGTGGCCCAGCCTGCATTCATTGATTCTGGCTTGAGAGTCAAACCCTAAACTCTATATAGGGCATTTGGGGAATCCCCGAAACCCTAAACCCTAAACTCTGTAGTACTATAGCCCTAGACCTTAAAGCTGGCCTTTTCAGCGACAGACAATGCATCCCAGGTCGTTTGGCGGCCATCTCTTCACGTGAGAAAGCTCTGGAGACTCTTGGGCTTAAAGTCAGAGGGTCCAAGTAGTACCCAGAGGCTCCTTCCAGGGCTCCTTTCAAGGTTCTGTTAAGGGTTCTATAGGGTTTAGGGTATAAGGCTCCAGATGTCCTATTTTTGTGGAATTAGGTCCCAAAAGACCATCCTTCGTATGGTTTTGGGATATTTAACTCCATATTAGTAGTTAGTGCATATGGGCCCTTCTGGGAAAGTAAACCCTGCGGGTCCCCGTACTTGAGGGCTGAGTAGGTAACCTTTAGCTGAGTGATTACACTTGTTGGGATCATATGATTCCTTACGGAAGTCAAAGTGTACACAGTTTGGAGGCATATGAACTCAGCAACCAAGTAAACTAAGCTCTACGGGTCCCCATAGATGATGGGTTACTAATGGTTAATGTACTACTGAGTTAGGCAATGGGAGAACTTGAAATTTGATGGCCTTAGATATTTTGTCTATTTGGCAAAGGTTGCTTTTTTTGGTTCCGGCTAGGGGTACTAGAACATTTGCTATACGAGCTACAGTAGAGGTTGCAAGAAGGATTATTACAAGGGCTGCTGCAAGACTGACTAGAAGAGTTTAAGCCTAAGCCAAGACAGGACACCCTCCCCAAAAAAGTATACTGTCTTGGGGTTTAGGGAATTCCTTATCACAATGCCAGAGAATCGGGCGTGTCCGGGATCGCAACAAAACCCGACACGGTTTAGGGCTTCAAGCACAAGCCGCAAGCCCTGAACCGTAGGGTTTAGGGTTTGGGGTTGTTCCCAAAGAGCCCAATATCCCTGCAGGCAGGAATCACGCTTAAGTCATAATATGAAGCTCCTCTTAATTTAGGATATATTCCTTAAATAAAGGAGAAGTGCCTTTCTGGGTTGCTTTAGGCCCGAAAACGCCGCAGTCAAGAGCCTGAGGCTCATCGGAATCTATCCAGCCCTCCTGGTGCACGACGCCACGATCAAAGTTCCGGAGCATCTGCAAGGAAGGGCTTCCGGGTGCGAAAGGTGCTGTAAGTTTTTAGTGGTTGTAGTATGGGGAGGGTGTTGTAGTAAGGGTTTCAGTCGCTTTTGTGTTGCGAGGATATCCTGGGGTTAGGATGGCTTTTTGGGTATATTCTGCTGTAAGTAGAATAGGAACCTCGAGGAATCGCACTATCAGTTATGAGTTTAGGGTTTAGGGTTTAGCTTCTACATTATGTGTTTTTTTGTTCGAGGTCTCAGGCTTCCAGCACCTGTAAGGAACGGTAGGTGTAGGGATCCTACGTTTCTTCAGGGGCTTGTTTGGTGAAACCCTAAACGCCTAAACCCCTAACCCTAAAACTTAAGCCCTAAAATCTTAAACCTGTAGGGTCGCTTGGGTTCGTGGGCATTTGAGGCCCTACAGAAATCGTATACCCTTGGGTCTCTCATGCAACCCCCTTATAGATTCCTTAAAGGAACCCTTACAGGATCCCTTAAAGGAACCCTTAAAGGATCGTATACCCAGAGGCTACACATAGTGCCATTGTGGAATTAGGCCCAAAGAGACCATCTTTATCAGGGTTCTAGGGGTTTAATTCCATAATGGTACTCTCTCTCTCTCTATATATATATATATCTATATATATATATATATATATATATGGAGCCTCTAGGATACCCACCCTGGATGCCAGGGCTGGGTGTGTCGACGATCTGTGACATTCTCTACGCGGAGCGGGTGAAGACAGCTACGCGAAAGCACTCAGAATGCGAACCGTCTTTGATTTAAGAGACTGTCGAGATTTAACAAGGCTTCTGCAAGATCTTCTAGGTCTACATTGCTTTTTGTTTCATAAATTGGCTTTTTAGTGTTAAAACCAGCCACATAACGTTTGTCGATTAGGGTCTTGTCTTTGCCCGGTGGCGCAGTACATGTACCGACCATCAACACGGGATTCGACGATAAACAGAAGAAGCCTGATCCAGAGGGTCCTAGTACCTAGACAATCTCAGGTCTGAGGTAGTAGGGTTTAGAAGCCAAAACCTCAAATCCTATGTGCTGACTCATTCTTGACGTATTCTTTATGATTTGGCCCTAAATCTTATTCCGAAATCCTAAAGCCCAAATCCTAAAGCCGCCTAGAACCGTTTTGTTTTTGATTTCTGGGCTCTTCGGGCATCGAAGAAGCCCTGGGACTTTTGGACCCAAGACATGAAGTCAAAGCTCTAAATCCTAGGCCCCTTAGGGTTTTAGGGTTTTAGGGTTTACGGTTTTGGGTTTTAGGGTTTTGGGTTTTAGTGTTTTAGGGTTTAGGCTGAGCCCTGCACCCCAAGCCCCGAAACCCCAAGTGAAGCCCCGAAAAGCCCAAAGCCCGAATAACCCAGACCCCCGGGAGTAGATCCCTTAACGGGGTTCCTAGAGAGTACCCTTTAGTAGTATAGGATCCCAAATTAGGGGATCTACTTTTTAGATCCTCCCGGGGGTCTGGGAAGCTTGGAAGAGGTCATTGCCGATGTTGGTCGAGACGATCGTGGCAAGATCGCAGCCTGGCTTCCAGAAGGTGTCAGAAAGCTGAACGCAAGCCCTAAACCGCTGAACCATTGCAAGAAAGCATCCCAAGAGGCCATGGGGTTCCACCCCCTTCAACAAACCCTGACTCCCAAAGATCCTATGAAATCTTAAAGCCCGGAATCCCTAAGCCCCTGTCTCCCTACAGCTGTCGAAAACTCCCCTAAATTCCGCTATCTGTAACCCTAAACCCTAAACCCTAAACCCTGGGGAAGAGATGGAGCTCTACTTCCGCTATCTGTAGCCCCGAAAATCTACAAAATAGCAGGTCACGACCACTAAATGTTATAAGGTATAACCCTTAAACCGGTACACCCTAAACCCTAAACCCCTAAACCCCCAAATCCATGAAACCCCTAAACCCTAAACCCTAAACCCCTAAACCCCTAAACCCCTAAACCCCTCACCCCTAAACCCTAAACCCTAAACCCTTAAACCCCTCCACCCTAAACCCCGACACCCTAAAACCCCTAAACCCCTAAAGCCTCCAGATCCGGTTTAGATCCCTTAAGGGAACCCGTAAGGATCCCTTTAGGAACCCAAAACCCGTATAGGAACCCAAAACCCTGAAGCCCCACGGTTGATGACATAAATGCTCGAATATGCCTTAATTTCCATAGTCTAGCGTCATTAAGGTGCTGCAGGATATATTCCAAAGGGTCCTATGTACTGCTGCGGGGGATACTCCCCTAAGTCATAATAGTAATTCCTAATATGGAAACCCTACATTCTACTATATCGGTACTTTGGACCCTTTGGGAACAAAATCCTGCATGACCTTAAGGACCCTACACTATGGGAATTATGGTATATTCCTTATAATGGGTAATGCAGGAATTTGTCCATCAACAGTTTTCAGCGTTTTATAAGGTTTTGTATGGGTGTTAGAAGGCTGTGGGGATCACGGCTTACCTGTGGCTCTAAGGACTTACAGTTTTGAGGGTAATACCGCAAAATCTGAGGTTTCAGACTACCTAAGCCACAAGCCCCAGTCCTAGGAGGAGATCGAGCTCTTCGCCCACATCATCTCCGGTTTGAAGCCTTTGGCCCAGGGCCGCTTCAACTCGGAGGTAGCGCTTCTTTTTTCATAGGGACCCTTAGGGGGGTAAGGGGGAGGGGGGTAGGGGACTATACTTCCTTAAATAGGCCTTATTAGGTCCTTATTATGGGCATTAAGGCCCCCTACCCCCCCTCCCCCTACCCCNGGGTAAGGGGGAGGGGGGTAGGGGACTATACTTCCTTAAATAGGCCTTATTAGGTCCTTATTATGGGCATTAAGGCCCCCTACCCCCCCTCCCCCTACCCCCCTAAGGGTCCCTATGATTTTTGTTGCTGGGGGTTCCTTTTCAAGGCTTCCTGTAAGGGGGTTTAGGGTTTAGGCTTTGAGAGTTTGGGGCTTTAGGGTTTAGGGTTTAGGCTTTGAGAGTTTGTGGCTTTAGGGTTTAGGGTTGGGGTATAGGGCCGTTTAGGGTTTAGGCTCTTGGCCATCTCCTTCGGCGGGTCCGGAACCTGCTACACAGAGCCCCCTTGGGTCTCTTTGGGGTCTTAGAAGTCCTATCAAGGTCCCAAAAGTATCGCCCTAAGGCTCCTGGACCCTCGTAGTGAAATCCCAAACCCTAGCCCCCAAAGCCCAAACCCTCCCCTAAACCCTAAACCCCTAACCCCCAAAGCCCAAACCCTAAACCCCTAAACCCTAAACCCCTAAACCCTAAACCCCTAGCCCCCATAGCCCAAAGCCTCCTCCAGAAAGCCCGTGACCCCCTTTGGGAGCCTTAGGGCGGACCCTTCGGGCTCGATTTAGTATGAGGTTTTGTATTTTGGGGGGGTTGCTGACAGCTGAATAAGGCTTTCATGGGGTATCTCATAAGGGTGTATAAGAGGACGAGGGTTGTTTTGTTAAGCAAGAGTTTCGGGATTCAGGGTTTGGGTTTCGTTAGGTCTGTAGAGGTCTTTGGAACATTTGTGTGGGGGTGAAAAGTTTGGTATTGCTAGATTCCCTTTAAGCCCCTAATCCAGGAATGCTACATGAACCTATAGCCATGGTCCCCTGAACCCCTCAATATGTAGGGTTTCGGGCAGGTTCTGGTTTCTTCTATATATCTACCAGGTCCCAATTGCTATATGCTCTGAATGGTTTGTTGGCCGCTCAAGCCCTGTTATTTTGGGCACTTGACTTGGACTCTTACCCAGAGATCCCAACATCCCTTAATTAAGGAATATACCTTAAACCATAATATTAAGGCCCCTACAATTTAACATATATACCTTAAGCAAGGGGTATTGGGATCTCTGAGTAGGGTGCTGCTGAAGGCTTAAGGGCTGCAGTGCTTGTAAGTTTGCAGATACCCAAACCTTCCAAAATCCCTTAATTAAGAATATACCTTAAATCATATTAGGGATCCTGCTTTTATTTAAGGTATATTCCCTAATTAGGTGATTTTGGAAGGTTTGGGGTACCTCCTCGGGAGGGTCCGGAGGGAAGTCGCTGAGCCTCTCTTGGGAAGTCCCAAAACCACAAGGCCCTACAGTAGAAGCTAGAAAGTTGGAACATCGTTAGCCTCATGCCCTTAAAGTAAAGTAAAGGGAATCCCAGCATGAATCATCCTAAATCGATGTTCCAACTTTCTGGGGTTCACTATAAACCCTGCCGGCGTCTTTGCTGCTTTGTGCAGGGCTTAGGAAGTTTAGGGCTTCGGTAGTGTTTGGTACAATCTAAACCCTGAAGCCTAAACCCTAGCTATAGTCTCCATTGTAGTGTAGTTTCCTTTTTTTGATTAACCAAAATCTCTATTATAGGATCTTAGCCATAAAACTGGTTAACCAAAAAAAGGAACTACGATGGAGACTATAGGTAGAGCCTTAAAACCTCGACAGCCACTGCACTAAAACCCTAAACCCTGAACCCCTAATCCCTCAAGCGTGTATCAGGACCCTTAGGGTAGGTTAAACGGTTGTAGTGCCCTTTGCCGGACCAAAGCTTCTCTGGAATTTGAAGAACCTAAAATAAACCTCAAAAAAAGGGGAAGCCGGATTAAGGACAATCAGTGCTGAGATTCTCTATACATTTAGTCGGTTGAGGCTATTGGGGTTTCAAGTTATGAACGTCTACTATATTGTCCTGCATGCGAGTCCCTTAATGAAGGGATCATGACAAATTTGTTTGTTGGGTGTGGGTTTGCAGGTATAAGATTTGAATTTCGGTTCACGGTACGGTAAAGTAGGTTGTTTGAAAGCTTAGGGCTTTTGTTAGGTTCGGGTGTAGGGCTATGGTGAAGGCATCCGCTTCTGCTCGTCCACTTCTGCCCCTCACTTGTCTCCGACATCAGATTATGGTGTTTGGGGTTAAGGAGCAGGTTAATGAGGTTTTGGGGTTTCGGTGTAGGCTGTAGGCTTGAGGCTTTTGGGGTGCAGGGTTTAGGGTGTGGCGAGGCAGCTGAAAATTCCTACGGCTGATGATATAAGTCCTACATTACCTTAATGGCTCTAGACTGACTATGGGAATTATGGCATATTCCGTATGATGGGAAAGGCAGGCTGTATACCCCTAAACTCTAACACCCTATAGATCCCTTACAGGAACCCCTTAAAGGTACCCTTATAGATCCCTTCTAAGGAGCCCCAGGAATTATATCATCAACCCTAGTACCCCAATCCAGTCAGCGAATTATTGGGACCAGTACCTGGTACTTCGCACCCGAAGAGTTTGCATGCATCATCTAATTTCATTTACTTAGATAGGTAGATCAATAGGCATATATACCTATATATATATATACATACATATATATATATATGTGTGTGTATGTATGTATTGACATCTGTGTTTATTTGTTGTTGTGTTTATGTATGTATATATATATATATATGAATAGTACATATGTATTTTATTATATATATAAAATATACATATATATATATAGAGAGATATATTGATATGTATGTAGATATTCTGTGTTTTAACGATTTAATCTTCCGACTTCGACCCTGAAACCTGTATCCCAAACCAGGTGAACCCTAAACCCCCTGAACGAATACAGAGCCCCTCAACCTCATAGCTCCTAGACCTTACGCCTCAACCCTACCCCTATCGACCTCAACGAAGTAAAACCAAGGTTACCTGTAGCCCCAAACCCCACAAAACTGTAGGTTATGAGCCCTGATGTGGGTGTAACCCTTAACACAGTAGGGCTTTGGACCCCATGCAGGGTTCTGTGGCAGGTGGTGCAGACCTTGCGGATGAAGCTCCTGGAGGCTAGGAGTTTTTCGCACTACTTCTTTGCGGTCCCATTGAAAGCTCCTTTCTAGGGTTTAGGGTTTAGGGTTTAGGGCCTTTCAGGTGGGTTGAGGTTTGGGTTTTGAGTTTAGGGCCATGAAACTACCGGTTCGAATAACCTACTGCTTTAAGGGTTATACGCTGGAAGGAGAAGGGTGCATAACCTGCTATTGTCTGGGTTTGGGGGCTACAGGTAGGGTTAAGGGTTAAATGGATTATATCAGGGCTTTGGCAGGAATCTTATGTAACTTGATCCCTAAACCCAAACCACCCATCTTAACAACTACGAATGATATACACCCCAATCGTTTAAACTTGAAGAAACAAAACTGAATTTAGGCTTTACCCTAGCACTCCAGTTGCCTAAATACTAGGTAGGTTACTAACTATATATTCAAAACCCCAAAACCCTAAACCCTAAACCCACCCTAGACCCTTAAACCCTAAACCCCAGTAACCTACTCTTTAGGCAACTGGAGCCCTGGGAATTACATGTGAGGGATTTCATAGGCCCACGCCATGGGCCGTATGCGGATCCACCAAGCGCTTTTGAGGGTGCATACCTAGTGTTGCAGGTTTTGGCTTCGAAGGTTTCCCCTAAACCCTAAACCCTAAACCCTAGGATCCATGCCAGCACGGAGGCCAGCGCCCGCATAGTCCCCAACGATGCGCGCCTCGGAGGGAAGATTGCAGATACTAGGATTTGGGATTGTGTCTCCACTATGGTGGACTAGTAACTAGCACTGCTTTGGGTTTGAGACTGGCGTTGAGGCTTTAAGCTGTAGGGATATTAAGATTGAGGTTGAGGGTTTAAGCTCTACATACCTTAACCCTGAAGAACCTACCTTTTTAAGGACTTATATAAGGAAATCATAATAAGGAGCCCTAAAAAGGTAAGTTCTTCAGGGGGAGTTTTGAAGGGGCTTAAGGGTTTCGGGCTTAGAGTTTGGGGTTTCGTATTCTGGTCGTACTGTGTCGGGGGGTTGTGGTGATCTGAGCTTCTATACTCTGGTGTCGCAGTCCTCCTATCGTTTAGGGATGTGCTGTCTACAGCACCCTAAACCCTAAACTCCTAAACCCTACACCCGAATCCCTAAACCCTAAACTCTAAACCCCAAACCCTAAACCCTAAACCCCTAAACCCCTAAATTTAAACCCTAAACCCTACACCGTAATCCCTAAACCCTAAGCTCTAAACCCTTAATCCCTAAGCCCCAAACCCCTTAAACCCGGTGCCCTGGTAGTAGCTGAGGGTGTAGCCTTTCAACTGGGTGGTTGTTGTGGAATTAGGCCCAAAGAGACCATCTTTATCAGGGTTCTAGGGATCTAATTCCATAATGGTACTATATGGGTGGTTGTCAAAATTATGGGTCCCTTTTTGGATCCCTACCTTAACCTACCGAAACCGGCTTTTTTGCAGGGTCCCTATAAAGTCCATATTAGGATTTAGAACAAGAGCCTGCAAAAAGGTAGGTTATGGTAGTTTAGGGTATTATAATACGGCACCTATTATTTAAGGTACCCCAAAAGGGGCCATAATTTTGACAACTACCCAACTCCCTTCGACTTCTTGCGGGTGATCTCCGGCTGGGTCTCCGTCTTTGCAGCCGAAATGGGAGTTTTCGATTATTTTGGGGGCCTTATAATGAGGATCCTACTATTTAGGGTACTATATTCGGGTCCCCTATTTTCGGAAACTCCCAAATGAACCCTAGAAGGGTTCCTTTGAAGGATTGTCCTTTTGTCTGGTGCGGGAGTATGCAGAGCAGGCCGAGAATGTGTGTCCTACCTAAACCGCTGTTGTAAACCCTTCAAGGAGTCATTTTTTAAGTCAGGCCCTGTAGTTTTCTACCAGAGGCTTGAACTCTAAAAGCACCCTAAACCCTCGATCCGCGCATATCTGAGATTTAGAGGGGCCCCCCTTAAAGGACCCTTACAGGAACCCTTAAAGGAACCCATGGGAGCTATAAAGGAGACCCATAAAGGAACCCTTAAAGGAACCCTGAGGGTTAAGGGATTAATTAGTGAGTGCTGGTACAGTAAGGCCATGTCATTTGCGGCGGGGCAAACAGAGCTCAAAGGTGGGCACCTCACAGATATCCTCAGGAACCCTTACTAGCAAACTCGATTTGCCGACCCCCCTAAGGGGGAGTCGCCCTGGATATGCCGATATCTTCATGTCCCAACGCCATCTTGCTTCACCGTAAGCTCCAAAATCTGTCCCCACCCAAAACCCCAGCCACACTTCAGATCCTACACCCACCCTCAAAGACCAATTGGCCACCCTCAAAGACCAATTGGCCCTTCACTATATGAACCAAGTCCACACTCAGGTTTCGGATCCTTCTGAATCGCCTAGCCGTGGCACCCGATCCGGTAGCCTTTCTCCTGTGGCCTCTTGGCAGAAGATTGCACACCCTAAACCACAAAAGACCCTAAACCCAATTGCGCATCTTAGGGCTTCGGGGCCCTTGTCAAGGTAGTACAGAATTTCAGGGCTTGGGATGCTTATGGGGTAAGGCCTCTGTCTGTCTGCTATAATACATGGTTTTTCGTCACCCGTAGGCCCGTTAAAGCCCTGACAAAATAGCCTGCAAGCCCTTCGAGACCCCTGCGTTTACTGGGCTTTGGAGTACCATACTTTAATACTCTTTTTCTTAAAGGAACCCTTCTGAAATACAAGTTTATACTTTTTTCTCCCTGGTTACTTAAAAGCCCAGTCGAGAACCCTGCGTTTAGGTATTGGCTCCAAGACTTCAACTCTAAATCCCAAGCCCTAAACCTTAAAGCCGAAACCCCAAGCCCTACAGTAGAAGCCAGAAAGTTGGAACATCATTATCCTCATGCCCTTAAGGTAAAGTATAAGGGATCCTAGCACTAATCCTCCTAAAGCTATGTTCCAACTTTCTGGTTTCTACTGTAAGCCGTAAACCCTAGACCCCAACTACACGTAAAACAAAGCCTAAGCCTAAGAGCTCCATTATAGGAGTCGCAAATCCGGCCCTTGAAGGCCCCGTAAACGAACTCTGAACTCCGCGGTTTAGGTTTTGGTGTTTAGACATAGGGTTTCGGGTTTAGGGAGTAGGGTTTAGGTTTTGGTTCTTACAGGGTCTCAAGGTTTAGGGGTGTTTAGACATTGGGTTTCGGGTTTAGGGAGTAGGGTTTAGGTTTTGGTTCTTACAGGGTCTCAAGGTTTAGGGTTTAGAATGTATGCAAAACCCAAAACCCCGAAACCCTAACCCAGAAAGAAACCCAAGACTCCAAAATCCCTTACTTAAGGAATATTCCTTAAATCATATTAGGGACCCTACTATACTTTAAGGTATATTCCTTAAGTAAGGGATATTGGAGTCTCTGGGAAGCCGAAAGCCTTCGTCCAGGCAGAGCCGCGCAGCCCTCTCGGCGTCTTTGCTGCGTTGTGTAGGGCTTAGGAAGTTTAGGGCTTCGGTAGTGTTTGGTACAATCTAAACCCTGAAGCCTAAACCCTACCTCTAGTCTCCATTGTAGTTCCTTTTTTTGGTTAACCAACATCTCTATTATAGGATCTTAGCCATAAAACTGGTTAACCAAAAAAGGAACTACAATGGAGACTATAGGTAAACCCTGAACCCTAAACCCTAAACCCTAAGCCCTGTATATGGAACTACCACTCTGATCATCGGAACTCCTGCGATGATTCGGTAGGTATACTGCATAGGACCTGTGCGGGAAGGACCTTCTCTTACCTTTGGTTAGTAGGGAATGGAGGAATGGGGTACAATTATAACTACTCTGCCATTCCCTACTAACCAAAGGTAGGGATTCTGGGTCGGCGCAGTCTGATGGCTTAGGGCTGAAGGGTGTTATCGGCTTAGGGTTTAGTGTTTGAGGGGTTTAGGGGTTTAGGGTTTCGGGTGCTTTGGGCTGAAAGGTGTTATATAGGTTTAGGGTTGAGTGTTTGAGGTAATTCGGGCCCAGACTGTTCGAGCTTTTAAGCAAAAAGGAGCCTGGCTCATCTTTGTGGGTAGGGGTTTAGGGATTTAGGGTTTAGGGTGCTCAACTGCTGTAGTGTATTGTGAAGACCTGCCATATAGCGGTTTCCCAAGGTTGTCATGGGGTTGATAGGGCGTGAACCTTTGGGAGTTTAGTTTGAAGTCTAGAAGCCTGAACCCTAAGGGGCCAAGTACCTAATAATCATATACTCTCTTTAATATTGAGCTACTTAACTACTATCCTAAGCCCCAGTACCTAATTATTGGGTCCTGTGGACCCTTAGGGGAATATTGAGAACAAAACTCAGGCACGAACCCGAAGCCTCCCCTGCACTCTTCATCCTGTTGTGGAGTGGCAAGCTTCCAAAACTTAAGCCCCAAACCCGAAACTCTGCAAACTCCTAAACTCTCTAAACCCCCGAAACCCTAAACCCCTAAACCCTCGTAGGTGGTGCTGCTCTTGCTGCAGCAGCCAGCTCTAGCCCTCTCCATCGCTGAGCACTCGCCAAGGTTCCGTTTCGACATGATTGGTTTAAGGGGGCTGCAGGATTTCCCTAAGGGTCCATGTGCCCAGTAGTATATACTCCAGAGGGTCCAGATATACTACCATTCTGGAATTAGGCCCCCAAAACCATAATACTGTTGATGGACAAAATCCTGCATTACCCATTATAAGGAATGTCCCATAATTCCCATAGTTTAGAGTCCTTAAGGTAGTGCAGGATTTTGTCCATCAACAGTAGGGATGGTCTTTTGGGACTTAATTCCATAAGGGTGGCATATATGGACCCTCTGGGGACTTTGACCTTAAAATAATTACTCCAATATGGTCCCTAGCACCCCGCAGCCCCTCGGATCACAGGGCAGAGGTCTTCCGATAAAGAAGAGACCGATCGGTTCTGCTACCTTCTTTCAGAGCTCCCCTTAAAAGGACTCGCGCATGGGGCATAAGACCTTGTCCATTGTAATAGTGCCCTCACCTGAAAACTCTAAACCCCTAAGCTCTAAATCCGTAAAGCCTAAACCCTGAACCCCTAAACGGTAAACGCTCCAAACGCATAAACCCTAACCTCTGCAGGATTATCCCGCACCTTCCCTCGATCTACACACGCTTGAGCATCCTTGAGCCGCACGTGCCGGGCCGCTTGAATCAACTCACGGTTTAGGGCTTTGTCTTAGGGACCCAAAAAGCACATAAGCATAAGCATTTTACAGGGATATCCCTACCTTATTGGGCTTCATTATAAGGGGATTTATATGGGCTATCCCAATCCTTATTTTTGCTTATGTGCTTTTTTGGGGCCCTAAATTTTCCTTTAAGGGTTCCTAGCCGAGGCTCCTTCAAGGGGTTCCTGTAAGGAGGGTTTAGGGTTTAGTAAGGTTTAGGGGTTAAGGTTTAGGGTTTAGGGTTTAGGGTTTAGAGTGGTTTAGGTTTTTAGGGGCTTAGGGTTTAGGGTTTAGGTGTTTAGGTGTTCAGGGGTTTAGGAGCTCTAGATAATTAGTTACAGTATCCCTTCGACCCTACACCCTGAAGGATCTTTGGAACCTTTAGTTAGCAAGGCTCTCTTCCTTTCGCAGGGTTCCGCTCCTCTAAAGGTTCTTCTTAGGATTGCTATCAGGGTTCGTTCCATTGTTCCTTTTATGCTTGCTTTAAGGCCTTTCAGGTTCTTTTGAGGGTGGTGACAAAGTGTTCTGTAAGGGTTTGGGCGTTTTCAGGGTTCTGTAAGGGCTTTAGGGCTCTTTTGAGTTTGGGGTTCGGGGTCTGGGTCAGGGTGTAGCATACAGTACGGCTGTTCGGTACTGACCTTGCGTGTTTCTGTGTTGTGTCACGTTTTTGTAGGAATCTCCCATAATTAAACCCTACACGCCAAACCCCTACACCCAAAACCCATAGCCCGAAAATCCTGAGTGCTACCCCTAAATCCTAAGACACCCTTACACCTCAACCCTAAACCCTGAGCCCTACACAAAGCCTTACACCCTAGAGCAGCAAGTTCTCTTTACCCCAAGTCCAAAACCAAAATCGAACCTGTGCCCTAAACGTTCCACTGGCTCAGGCATCGTGCGCATCCTGGATCCCTACTTTGAGGTGCCGCGTCCCACCCCGTGTTACCTTCAGGGTTGTTTACTTAAATTGTCGTTGTCGGGCGTTTATAATATGTTTCATATGGAGTTGTACACGGTTTTACGTGCTTCTGGTGGGCTTATATCTGGAGAAGATTTACATTGCTCTACAGTCCAGGGCCGCAGTGGGTTGTTAGGATGTTTTAAGGTTCTACAAGGATTCCTTAAAGGCCTCTATGAGGGTTCAATTCGGGTTTAGGGTCGTGGACTTGAGCATGCGCTTGTTTTGGGATTTCCCCAGCTTGGTTTGGCTTGTACAAAGGGGTCCTTAATAATTACCTATACTATTTTTGGGGGGGTTCCTTATTATGTATAAGTATAGTACAATGGGCCCACAAACCCTAGTCCAATTATTAAGGCCCCTATATTACCACTCATGATGCACCGTACTGACCTCATGTCAGCTCAGTATAGAACCCTCTTGTCCTTAAGCCGCAATTAAGGTATAGTGGGCTCTCTAAAAACCTTTTAAACCACGACAAACCAAGAAATCAAGATGCAAGAAGTTCTATCAACCCTGTGTTCCATAAACTCCACACTAAACCCCACCCCAACCCTAAACCCCACGCTAAACCCCGCCCCAACCCTAAACCACATGACTCAAACTATAGTAAACGCCAGAAAGTTGGAAACCGGATGAACTAAGGACAGTGAGTGCTGAGATTCCCTATACATGACTCTTAAGGATTGAGTCTATTGGGTTTCCAACTATTGGGCTTCTACTGTATTGTGCAGGTGGTTCGTCCGCACCTGGATCGGATCATGGAGCAGCCTGGCGACGGCGAACTTCAGGGGTCCAAGTGCCCCTTTCATGGGATTTTAGGTTTAGGATTTGTTACCTTAACCCTGAAGAACCTGCCTTTTTGAGGACTTATATAAGGAAATTATAATAAGGAGCCCTAAAAACGTAGGTCCTTCAGGGTTAAGGTAGGGCTTATTAGGGTTTAGGGTTTATTGGGTTTCGGGGTTTAGGACCCCTTTTGCATTACTGCTCTTAGGTATTATGTTTTTTCTTACAATCAAGATAACTTAACGGGATTTATGCGAGTATTGTGTTTATTCTGGTTCTAAGGGCGGCTAAGTTTTGCGGTTTTGGGTTCAGGGCTTTGGGTTTAGGGCTTAGGGTATAGGGTTTGGGGTAAACCTTATAACCTGCGATGCCAACCTATCCCAAATTTCCTATGGTGGATACTTCCCCAAGTCATCATGCTGGCACGTGCGGGTGGGCTGGCTGATGCGGCTCTCTTGTGGCTTCTTCGCCGCCGACAGGGCATCGACAACCACGGCGATGAGCCACGTGAAGAAGTTCAAGATGATCGCGATGCTCGTGAGTGAGTTCTCGTCGTCTTGCACAGTTTTCCACCGTGGTTTTCCTGGTCGGCTGAGCTGAAAGTCCGCGTTTGTTGCAACTTCCAGCTTTTCTGGATTTCCATACGGCGCAGGGCTTTGGACAACCTGACGTCCTGACGTCCTGTGAGCTCATCCTGCCGTACCGCGTCCTTTTGCAGTCGAACATGGAGCAGCATAGAAAGGGCGAGACCAGCACCAGTGTCTATGCGTACACCGTCTTTCTGTGGGCAGTCCCTGGGTCCCAGTGGCCATCACATTGGATCTTTAAGAGTCGATTCAGCCAAAACCTGAATTTCTAAATGACAATCAACAAGTTTTGTCACATGTCCTGAGTTTCGAATGCTGTGAAACAAGCCACTAGTACCGCAAATATGACACTTGGTGGAAACCTGAACCCTTAACCCTAAACCCGAAACCCAGATCCCTTAATTACGGAATATACCTTAAACCACAATATGAAGGCCCATAAAATTTAAGGTACCCAGAGGGTCTTAAGTTATCAACATACCAGCCCTCAGCGTGAAAGCCCATCTTGGATGGAGGTATGGCTTCTGAAGCCACTTTGAACAAAAGTTGATTATAAGTGTATCATATTAAT
>BGNK01005955.1:10183-25072 GCA_003297005.1 Symbiodinium sp. clade A Y106
TCTGTGTGTCTCTGTGTGTCTCTGTGTGTCTCTGTGTGTCTCTGTGTGTCTCTGTGTGTCTCTGTGTGTCTCTGTGTGTCTCTGTGTGTCTCTGTGTGTCTCTGTGTGTCTCTGTGTCTGTGTGTCTGTGTGTCTGTGTGTCTGTGTGTCTGTGTGTCTGTCTGTCTGTCTGTCTGTCTGCCTGTCTGTCTGTCTGCCTGTCTGCCTGTGTGGTGTGTCTGTGTGTGTGTTTGCGCGTGTGCGCGATTGTGTGTCTGTGTGTGTCTGTGTGTCTGATTGTGTGTCTGCACGCTTGATTGTGTGCATGTGTCTGATTGTGTGTGTGTGTCTTTGTTTGTGTGTTTGTGTGTTTGTGTGTTTGTGTGTTTGTGTGTTTGAATAGTTGTGTGTTTGTGTGTTTGTGTCTTTGTGTGTTTGTGTTTGTCTCTGTGTGTGTGTGTGTTTGTGTGTGTGTGTGTGTGCGTTTGTGCGTTTGTGTGTCTGTGTGTTTGTGTGTTTGTGTGTTTGTGTGTTTGTGTGCTTCTGTGCTTGTGTGTGTGTGTATGTGACTTTTTTTGTGCATGTGTGTGCGTGTTTGTGATTCTGTGTCGCTGTGTGTGTGTTGCATGCCCTGGTGCGAAGGGTACTACATTGACTGGCAAAGTGTTGTTTGATGTTGTTGTTGTTGAAATCGCTCATTCAAACCGATCGTCGTCGTGTTGCGTATTGCCGAAGAAATCACAAGAAAGGTTTCTGCGCAGGGGAAGGATGGGGCAGGTGCCAATGAAGACACCCATCCTGACCTGCGACATATAGGAGTGGGACGCCAATCCTACGTACCTGCGTATGTTTATGAGGTTGCAAGGTCATGTTCTTCCGTGAACCATCGATTGAGATTGCGACGTCAGTGATTCCGTGAACCATCGATTGAGATTGCCACGTCAGTGATTCTTCGCGATTTCCATGTCAACTTGACTCCAACTCAAGTGTGTGAGTGTCGGCAGGCCTTCCCATTGGGTGCTTGTCGTGAACTCTTTCCGTTTATGCAGAGGGTCCCAAGAATCTCCAGCATAGAACATGAGCATGACCAGTGCACATGGATGAGCATTGCTTGCTTCAGATGTTATATGTGTGCCGAGAGCAGAAGATCAGCGGGAGAGTCTATGATTACAATGGTGCCTTCTTCACCACTCCATGGGACCATACTAAAATCGACCAGAATCCTTCGACCAGATTACGGGGACCAGACTTCATGACCGGACCAGACGTGTCTACACTATTGATTGGCTGATCCAAGATCCAACAGCGATTGTGTGCGATGGTGATCGTGTTTCTTTCGTGTGTCGCAGGGTCTGTAGTCGGCATGGCGTTCAGCAAGGGCTTGCCAATTCCTCCAGCACCCAGTGACTGGTCAGTGAAGCTTCATCAGCGGCAGTGCTTCATGACCGTTCTTCGCATGCGGTTGTCTCGGAGCTAGTTGAACGTCAGTCCGCGGCAAAACCGAAGCCAAGTTGTGCTCCGAAGCTGTTGCAGCGCCGCACCGCGTTAGCACCAGCACATCGTCCTGACAACATTGGAGCAGCAGTAGGCCAAGCTTCACCCGAAGATGACCGTCAGAATGCATGGAAGTGTCGGGTACATGAGGGGGAAGACAGCCGTGGTAAGAAGCCTCGTCGCACAAAGCCGCCGGCTCCAATGGCAGCCCCGCCAACAAAGCAGCATGCTGGTATGGATCCCGACATGCTGTCTGGCAGAACAAAACTTAGTCAGCCGTTGACAGGTTTCTTCGGTACTCCGAGGGCTTCGTGAATGACAATTTCATGGCCATGCACAACCATCTTGACAACATGTTGCCTACGGAGGTGTTGGGTGTGAAACTATCCAGCAGCAATCTGCATCTGTTGACGTCGTTTCTTGCAGCATCACGGTTCAAGACATCAGAGGTCACAAGTTTCCAGATTTTGCATCACCAAGAACACCGAGTGTGGAGGCAGGTTGAGCTTTGTCCCGGAAAGTTCCGACTCGAAAGATTTCTGGGAAGTGCTGCTCAGAAGCCAGGAGCCATCGTTTCGTCTCCGATATACTCGCTCCGATTCGAACATATATATATATACATATACATACCAGTATGTTACTAAATATATACATACATACATACATATATACATACATACATACATACACATATATATATATAGGCACACACACCCCCCATGACCTACCTCGGCCTCTTTTCCATTGTAAATACCGTCAAAACGCACACTTGTCATGGATGATAACTTCTCCTTACTTTTCATGGCTGATCTGAAGTCATGTCTCTTTACAACGTCGTGCCTANCTACCTCGGCCTCTTTTCCATTGTAAATACCGTCAAAACGCACACTTGTCATGGATGATAACTTCTCCTTACTTTTCATGGCTGATCTGAAGTCATGTCTCTTTACAACGTCGTGCCTAATCATATCCGCTTTAATATTAATATGCCTGTACTCACAAGCAAGAAACAGTTCAAGAGATCACACGTTACGACGGGAGAAACCAAAAAAACAAAAATCCAAAAATCCAAAATCCCGAAACTTTTGGATTTTTTGGTTTTCCTAGGGTTTTTTTTGTTTTTTTGGTTTTCCAACAGAAACCCAAAATATCACATGTTTTTTTGATTTTAGGTGGAAACCCAAAGAAACAGGTTTTTTTGCTGTTTTTGTTCGGTCTCTGGTGAAAAACCCAAAAACCCTGAGTTTTTTTGGATTTCTGTTGGAAAACCGAAATACACCATGTGTTTTTTTGATTTCTGTTAGAAAACCAAAAAACCCTAGGAAAACCAAAAGATCCAACAGTTCCGGGCCCCTCACAGAGGTTTTGTGATTTTTGGATTTTTGGTTCTCTGAGCCTTAGAGCCAATACAGCGCGTATTTACTAGTCTTCGTCTTAGTTTTTACCTTAATCTGAGTCTTTTTTTAATCTCAATCTTAGTACTAGGGCTAGCATTAAGTAGTTTTAATCTTGGTATTGCTTCTTTTGGAGCAGTAGTCTTCATATTTGCCTTAGGCATGTGTGTTAGTACTAGTATTTGTTTTTTGTTGGTATTAATATTAGTAACATCAACACTGGTAGTAGTCCTAATATTATTGTTCGTGTTGATGAGTGTTACTGTTAGTGTCAGTGTTGGTGTCAGTGTCAATGTCAATGCCAATGTCCTTGTCAGTGTTATTATTAGTCTTAATATAATATGTGTACTAATGGTAGTGTTAATGTGTTTAGTATTAGTGTTTTAGTTAGTATTCGTATTGGTCTTGGTCTTAGTCTGTGTTTTATACTTAGTATTAGTATTAACCCATGTATAGTACCATATTAGTATATTCTATTTTTGTAGGTCTATGGGCAAATTGGAATATTAGTATATGAGTATATTAGTATATTGGTACATTGGTATGTGAAAATACAGATTCTTTGGTACGTTGATGAGTGTGCTTTTTGGATTTGCTTTGAACGTGATTAGTAGTATTCGTAGGAGCATTAATATTGGTATTAGTACCAGCATTGCTGTTAGTACTATGCACAATCGTCAATATGAACATGTTTTCAATATTCGCAGGAACATTAGTATTCATACCAGTATCGGTATTACTGAAAGTATCAGAATTCGTAAAAGGTATTTGTAATCATGTTGATTAATGCGTGAGGGTTTGGTATCGATGAATCGATGATACTGTGTATCTTGATCTTGTAGTCGCTCGCCTCACCCGAGCTTTAGTTGATTCGTGTGGTTGCCCTTGTCGTACGCTCCGATACACTCCCACACACGGATGACAAACTGCAGGCTGTCCCTCACGCAGGCAATATCGGACTTCCTTTTCTCGCAACACGAGCAGAACCAATATGTCTGTGCGCTGGGATCGCTCTTGCCGTTTGGGTATTGCACGAGTGCTAGCCTTGCTAGTCGCTAAGTGCTTACGAGTCATGGGCTTGAGCCAAAGTTGCGTTGCATGCGGAGCATAGTATACTTGAACCNTAAGTGCTTACGAGTCATGGGCTTGAGCCAAAGTTGCGTTGCATGCGGAGCATAGTATACTTGAACCAAGGGCCGCAAGGCGGTTCCTTGTTTCGGTTACAGGTTTGAGTCAAGGTCCGCGAAGCGGTGCCTTGCTCTACGTACATGATTGTTCATGACATTGGGTAACACAACTCAGATAGCGATACCTAAGATTGGACGAGGCATCGACGTCCGTTCGCACCCCCCATGAGTTGTGCCTTAGGCACTACTCACATAGGAAAGTCGCGATCAGAAAGAAAGAATTCCGCAGCAACTTTGGTGTTTCTTTGGTAAGAGCTTCGATCCCAATTAGAAATGTTGTGAGAAAGATGTGTGACACTTCGCTACCTTGGCTACGATCCCCCGAAATTGCATTGACGAAAAGTCACCGAAGAGGAAGGTCAAGAGTGAAGATCACTCGCAGGTAGTCAGTGCCACCTTGGTTGCGGCGTTGGGCTCAGACTTAGCTTTCGCCTCTGCCTTAGCCTTGGCTTTTGCTTCTGCTTTTGCTGCCGGAGTAGCTGGAGCTGCCTCATGCTTGAATGGGCAATTCTCCCGGGAGCAAGACCCTGTCCGCTTGAAGGTAAAGCACACTTGGTTCCCTGTTCGTCCGGCAGGACTCGGCGTCCTCGGACGATTTGGTGTCTCAGGAGTCTTCTTGGAATGACTGAATGGGCACTTGTCACCATTTCTACAACCCGCATCGGCGAAATGAAACTTGCACCGAATATTCTTCTTGCTCTTGTCGGGCTGGGAATCTGTAGACTCACTCCTGGTAGTCTTCTTGGGCTTGCCTTTCGCCTTGGCATGGGCTTTGGCTTTGCTCTGTGGAAGTACAGGAGCTGCGTCATCAGGTTTCCCATTCCCTTTGTTGGGCTTCCCGCCAGTAGAAGGTGGTGTTGGCTTGGCTGGAGCAGCAAGAAGGTCCTTTCCCTCCAACATCTGACGTAGACCAATCTGGGTTTGCGTCAGGTTGGACTGTTCTCGCGTCTCATGATGGTCCGATCAATGATGTTCATGAGGTTCTTATAGGATCGCTTGGGATCGTCGTAGGAAAGATTCTCATAATGCAATCCCTGTTCAAACTTCATACCCGGAGAGTCCTTGATCTTGGTGTGCAACAGATCACGTAGAGCTTTCTCAGAAGGGACATCTTCTGGTCGCATACGATTGATGATCTCCATCCACGTTTGCTTGAGTTGATGCAACTTATTATCACCTTGGAACTGCAACTTCACAAGGTAGTCCAGAGAAACGATCATATCGAGTCTGTCGCGTGTCCTAAAACTTTCGTACATCATCGCAATGGTCTGCCTTCCTTTGATGATCTTGCCGTCGTACGACCTGACGTAGTCGTTCGCTTTCCTGTTCACCTCAAGGTAGAGTTCGGCTGCTTTGTCACTACCTGCACGTAGCATTGCTGACATGGCGACCCCGAGCTTGACGTCGATGCCCTTGAACTTCTTGTGTCCGGAATCGTTCAAGGCTTCTTATGTCAGGATGAGGGCGAAAGGCTGGACTTAACCATTTCATCCACTCTTCTTGATTAGGATCTGCACATGCGCTGAGAACATTGGCAATACACTGAGACATCCAGCTCTCCAGGTGAGTCACCGTGGGAAAGGGAGGAACCACGACTTTGTCTGCTTCACGACGCGAAATCTTGACATCGGTGTACTCTGGATCATCACCTCCATCCGGATCATCTCCATCAGGTGGATCAGGACCAGGACCTCGTCGGTTTCGGTTTGAAGGGCTATCCCCTGGATCATCATCATCAGGTTCAGGATTCAGGGTCAGGACCTCCGTCATGCACGTCATGAAAGCTATCCTCGTCGTGATCATCGTCTCCTTCCTCTTCAGCGTCTGCGTCTCCTGGAGCTTGGAGATTCTCCGCCATCAGCCTCCATTCGTCGCGATCAATTCGAAGACGCTGTTCGGCCTGTTGAGCCTTTTGCATCTCGATACGCATTTCTTCGACCTTCTGTTCTAGCCTCATCAATTGAGAAGCGTGAACGGAGTCGTCGAAATTCCTTGGAAGCATAACAGGCTTAGTCGTCCTGCAACAACGTGAGCAACGGCAGAGTCAGACGAGAGGTTGCCGTCGTAACTGACACCCTTGGTGGCACTGGAAGACGAAGAAGTGAGTCTCCCCTTCATTCCCAGTGTCGTGAGTAAATCACGAAGTTGTCGATCACGCACGGCTCTCGCGTCCTCAGATGTCGTGATGCTCTTATCTGGTGAGGAGGATGATGATGTTGCACGCTGCGCGAGGCGCTCGGGTGCTTGATCGTTCAGCGTCGCACACTGCGCAAAGCGCTCGGGTGCTTGGCTGCCGGCACGAGGCACAATGTGCTCAGGTGCTGGTCCCTCCGTAACCAATGAAGCTGCGTGTTGCACATTACCCGTGAAGTCGAACACTTCACGGTTGACCGGACTCCGGTGACTAGGAGTATGAATTTCAGGGAATCGTATCTCAGACCCTGCCGGAAAAGCTTGTACTCTGTCTCTACTCAAGTATTCCCAGCCCGATTCAGTAGTTCTCGATGATATGGGCATACAGACAGTAATTACAAACTTGCGGCAAATCAATCCATGCTCAGCACAGGAAAAATTTTCTCAAACTTCAAAACTTATCTGTTGATGC
Source organism: Symbiodinium sp. clade A Y106 (assembly GCA_003297005.1). Lineage (NCBI taxonomy): Eukaryota > Dinophyceae > Suessiales > Symbiodiniaceae > Symbiodinium > Symbiodinium sp. clade A. The sequence continues at coordinate 16,843 of BGNK01005955.1, forward strand.
ACAAAGAAAATGTGCAAATAACAGCATCATGAGCACCAGAAAACCCGCACTCGTCCCCAAAGCGTGCTACCCGGCCCCAAGGGAAAGAAAGTCTTGTCGACACGTCGAAAGCGCCCTTCTTTCTGGAGCCGGTGGTTTTCGAGCTCGAACGATGTTTCGCTGATTGGATAAACGGGAAATTTCAAATATTTCCCATTGCACAATATATTATAAATGATAAGTCGCAAAGCATGCTATAGTATTGATCTCTTAGAGATCGTAGAATTTAACAAAATCGCACATTCATAATAATATTCGCACAACTGAGAACTCTCCTTCGTTTTGCCTCCACATGCAATCGGGGGTCTTCGAGGGCATCACATCTCATCTGAAACCTTGATCTTTCAAGCAGCTCGAGGCTGCCTTCCCCGATGCCCCTGATCACACAGCTTTCTTGAAGGAGTGGATGCGCTCAGCCAGTTCTCGCAGCTGGCCAAACTTCTGACCTCGAGATGCTCCCACCGTCGTCAAAGCCTCACTGCCATGACCTCTCGACGGCGCATCTCCCGGGTTGGAGTAGGATGGCACACGACAAACCCACCAAAGCGATGGGAACTCTCTGTCAAGCTCTGTAGATACTCGCGCCAAGGCGTGCATCGCCCGGCTCCTGCTTGCACCTTTAATCAGAACAGAGCGGGCAGCATCGTTGTCGACCCACCACACAACTCGGCGGCCCTGCAGCATCGAGGTGAACTCTAGCATCGTTGCCAGGACTGCAAACAGCTCGATTTCACAGATTAGCTGGTCGCCCACGCCTTCCAGTGTTCAAGAGTCTCAGAAGGTACGAAGCCTTCAAAAACCCAACCAGTCCCATAAAAGCAGTCGTGAGCAGCTAAGCCGATGCCTGCAACTCCGGCCTCCCACGAACCGTCCGTCCACAGGTGTATGACATCCTTGAGCATCGCGCTTGACAGGACACGCGGATTCTCATGTCTCAAGAGTCCTACAGTGTGGCGGCAAAAATCGCTAAGGTCACCTGGATTGAAGTGCAGGCCTGCTACAACCCGGGCTAAGATGTGACTTGCATGCCTCAAGGAGCGCCTTGCGTAGAATCCCGAGGCATACTGAAGCAAACCCTGAAGCACCTGCGCCTCGTGCCTCCTAAGCTCTCCCTTGAGGCTGATTTCCTGGAGTCGCCGAAGACCTTGGGAAGCATGTCTTGCTGCTTCGAGTTCACTCCGTGTTCTCGCTTGCATGTCTTCTTGCAGTTTCAATGCTCTCCTCAGCTCGTTGAGTTCTCCATGCATTGTAGGTAGTGTCTGTCTGGCACTGTTTTCGACTTACCTGAGTTGATCCTCGGCTTGCTGCATCCTCTGTACGGCCATGCTTCGGAATTCTTCTTCTTCGTCAAGACGATTGCGAAGGTGTTGCTGCTCTTGGAGTCCAACACCAAGTCGATCACAAAGGTGTTGATGTTCTTGTAGTCCTGCGTTGCGGATGTTCACGACCTCTCCTGCAGCCATAACCTCTTCATTCCTGACCAATTGAAGGTGTTCCCTCATTGTCATAAGGGCATGTTCCGAACTCGCCGCATTTGCGCGAAAAGGAAGACTCTCCCTGGCTTGCATGTGAAGCTCAGACGTTAGCATCTCATATTCTTTGGCCATGATTGCACCATCGCCTTGGCTTTTCTCTTCGAGATTGACCAAGTTCACGGCCGTCTCGTTGCGTTCTTGATGTAGACGTTGTACCAATTCCTCAGCAACGATGTAATCATTGTGCCTTTGAGCTTGGCTTTGTTCACTGATCCTCGTCATGGCCGACTCGAAATCACTCTTCATTTCTTGATTGACATTGTTCAAGTGCTGCATGGTCAGACAAGCTGTGTCACGCTGTCGTTCCAATTCTTGAATCCTGATTCCCGAGCCCTCGTCTTCCTGTTGCATTTCCCTCATCTCCGAGACCAAGGTTTGAATGACACCCTCGAACTTCTGGATCTCGCTCTGGTGGAACATTTGCTGGGCAATACGTGCCGATTCGAGCTGATCACGGATGCTCATTTGGATGCCTTCTCCACGTTCTTCAGCAGACAAAGGAAGTCGAGCAGGTGAAGTGTCCTCAATCGCCGGAATCGTGTCCATGGTCACGTCATTGGAGTGGGTCAGTGCCAACGGCGTGGGATGATCGTCTGTCTCAGACGACAAGATTCGTCTCCCAGCCACTGCTTGACTCCTGCCTCGTACCCTGGATGAATTCCGCGATCTCCGAGAAGAGGAAATTCTTGATGAGCTCGGTTTGGAAACCTTGTCCGGTGTTTTCGGACTCTTCTCTTTTCTCTTTGCTGTCAAGCGCACTGCTTGCATCACAGGCAAAGTTGGCACGTCACTTCCCCGACCGTTGCCTTTTGTTGTCCTCGATCCTATGGATGTTGGGCGCGAAGGCGTAGATGTTCTTGACAAGTTCTTGGCTTTGGGAGCTGTCTTTGGGGTAGCAGCTGAGGTAGGCCTCGCTTTGTCCTCCTCAGTTGAGCTGTCCATAGACTGCATCGCTGCATCGTCGGCGGTGGATTCTCCAGCGGCCGGCGCTGCAACTGCACCGCCAAAGGTCCATGTCGTATCTTGACTCGACCCAGAATTCATCGTAGATGTTGTAGAGCAAGTACCAGTTGCACGTGTAGGCAGAGCCTACGGCTGATAACCTGCGTGAGGGTTTGGTATCGATGATACTGTGTATCTTGATCTTGTAGTCGCTCGCCTCACCCGAGCTTCCGTTGATTCGTGTGGTTGCCCTTGTCGTACGCTCTGATACACTCCCACACACGGATGACAAACTGCAGGCTGTCCCTCACGCAGGCAATATCGGACTTCCTTTTCTCGCAACACGAGCAGAACCAATATGTCCGTGCGCCGGGATCGCTCTTGCCGTTTGGGTATTGCACGAGTGCTAGCCTTGCTAGTCGCTAAGTGCTTACGAGTCATGGGCTTGAGCCAAAGTTGCGTTGCATGCGGAGCATAGTATACTTGAACCNTAAGTGCTTACGAGTCATGGGCTTGAGCCAAAGTTGCGTTGCATGCGGAGCATAGTATACTTGAACCAAGGGCCGCAAGGCGGTTCCTTGTTTCGGTTACAGGTTTGAGTCAAGGTCCGTGAAGCGGTGCCTTGCTCTATGTACATGATTGTTCATGACATTGGGTAACACAACTCAGATAGCGATACCTAAGATTGGACGAGGCATCGACATCCGTTCGCATAGTATGAAGAACAGCATTATGTTTGAATACGGGTATTAAGACGAATTGGAACACGAATATGAATATTTTTTATTATGGGAAAACTGACCTTAATATTGAAAGTAATATTAATGAATGCTCATGCTAAAAAAACATACTAATGCTGGTATTGATGCGAATACTAATATTAATTTACTATTATGTATGTTCGTATTAGCATTGGTATTGGTATGATTACTCGGACAAATATTAGTATTCCAAACAACTTTTAGAATTAATATTCATATTGAGAACATTTAGTAAGAATATGCGTATTGGTATCCGTAGGAGTGTTAATATACCCATTAGCTATTAGCATGAGTATGTGAAATAGTATTCGTATTAACATTATTACTGGTATGAATATGATGAATAGTATTCGTAGGAACATTAGAATTCACATTCGTATCAGTGTTGCTATCAATGTTAATATTCGTACTAGTATTCATGTTAGTTTTAGCGATATTATGAGTATTACTATGAGTATTACTATTCGCAAGAGCGTTAATATTCATATTAATACAAGTAATGGGTATTAGTATTTCTTAATGCTAGTATTAACATTAGGCATAATATAAATATGAACATCTCTTTATTCGTAGGAATATTAGTATTAGTATTCGTACTAGTATTAGATATTATAAACATTGGTGCATGAGCAACCTAAAAGCTTCACACAAAATAAAAATGTGTGCACATGTAACCCTCATTACGATCTTAGGTAGGATGCACACATCGTTCTGTGTTGGTCCCGTCTTTGGGTTCTGCCTCTGATTATATGAACAGAATTCGAAATAAAAAATAAACACAAACATACCCGGCACATTTAGCGATCTTAGGTAGGATGCAGACATCGTTCTGTCTTGGTCCCGTCTTTGGGTAATGCCTCTCGTCATTATATGAACAGAATTATGAATATCCGGAACATTTAGGCAGTATCCTATTACAGAAGTGCAGGCATTGAAGCTTGCCCAGATCCGCCAACTTATCACTGCTTATGTATGATTGTATTTAACCATATAGAATAGTTTCCTAAAGTCCTTACATGTTCTACCCATTGCTAGCCGAAGCACCTCGCAGAAGGTCTCGGGGGGAGGTGTGAGCATATATATATATGCATGTTCGGTCCAATACTCCAGCTTTCTGCCTCGGATGCGAAATGCGGGCCAAAACAAGGTGGACACTTCGACACATTCCATGGCCGTTGAGATGTATACATCTCTAAACTCCTTAATCGAAGGCATACAGGCATACTAAAACGAAATTCAGGCCAGGCTTTGAGATGGCTTAAGGGGCGCTTACCCGCACATGCACGGGCTCTGAGGCGATCAGAAAAAGCGTTCTTCTACTTCTGCTGCTACAGCTACAGTGTCATGTTCTTATCATGCATATATACGCATGTATGCACTTAAAACAATATGCTCTCATATAATTGTACAAACACGTATGTATTCATATAAAAAATCCAATGCCACCTAGACATGCTTATTCTTTCTGAGTACGATTCGTCTTTTTTCTGGTGATGACGATGACGATTCCAACCCATGCAATAGGTTCAACGCGAGATCGAGTAATCTTGTGGGCTGTGCCACAACCCACCGCGGCACCTGAAACTGGTGCATCATCTCGTCCCGAGATCGCGGCATTTGCCTAAGAATCCGGCTCTTGAGGCTCATGTGAGAGTCAGGCGCAAAAGCTGGGATTCAATCAACTTCGTCCAGTCTTGGCTGCGGATGTAGTCGTCATGCCGAACAATCTGTGATCAGGGAGCATCGAAGTTTCTTCGAGATTGATCTGCTCCTGCTGCACACGACCTCCTGCCCAATGTGTGGAGGAAGCCCAATGTACTGATGCACAACGATGACCTTATCAGCATTAAGGGCACACTGGTGCCAGGCCTAGCCACCATTTTCCAAGTCGCGGGCCCCGGTGTTACTTTCGGTAACTGGTACCGGCCGAAACTGCACGTCCCTCGGTCAGCACAATTTCTCGGAGTCACAGTCAACAACTCAACAACACTGGCTACTTGTGAAAGCGTCCAGTCCGCCTCCTCGCCTTGAGGTGATACTGAAAAGCGCTTTCAGTTGCAGCTGATCTTTGGGCAAGGCTCTTTGCCTGGCCGCGCTCTCTCAAAAGCAACACCGCCCTTTCCGTGGAGCCGAAGCCTGCGTGTTGGCGATGGCCAACATCACCGCAGCCCCGGCCCCGGCCTCTCAAGGCATTGCCCAATCATCCGAAAGCTCTCTCAGAGGGCCACTAATTCACTAATTTTTCTTAGCTATGTTCTTGCGGCTGGCACCACTGCCACGTATAAGCCCACTTACCCAAGAACGTTTCGAAACACACGGGCAAGAGCGCACCGGCTTCAGGTGGTGAGCACGGACCGGTAGGAAGCGACTGCAGTCCCCCTTGAGAATCCGTGGCTCTGTGCGGTAGCAGTTCGCTTCCCAAGCTTTGCCATCATGTTACCAGCTTTGGCCGAGAGAGGTGCATCAGAAGCAGCTCTGCACGGTTGCACGGCCCGCAGGAAGCCACGATGGCGTGAGGCGTGAGCATCCATGAAAACACTGCGGAGCTTGCTTGGCCACAAGCTTTGTCTGCTTGCAGAATATCCCTTGTCGGACTCAATGTGTGTCCTGTATCGAAGAGCCTGCTACTCTCGGAAGAGCCCTGTGTGAGACCATGCAGCGCGCTGCAAGCAACTTTGGCTCATCAGCTTCACCAGCATCACCGACGCTGCAGAAGAACCCCATGCTTGTTGGCATTTCGCAAGATCTGGGTCAATTCGAGCTCTACATGCTGGTCACAGCCTCGAAACAGCTTCCTGCTTGCAATGGGCCGTGCTTCCTGAGAAACGGACAGTGTCCAACGAAATGCAAAGACTCCCAGAAGTCTTAGTCACCATCTTGGAACGCACCTCAGTAAAAGTCAGGACTCTATCGTTCATACCCACACATACATGCGACGAAAAGAGTCCGATAGGCAACCTACGCAGCCCGGTGTCTTTCAAAATATTTATAAGTGTTGATGGCATCTCTAAAGCAGGCAAGGAGCTTCTGGGACCCTGTCGTTGAGGATGTCCGCACGTGGGGCAGGCAAAGAGCCAGGGTCGCTCCCGAGCACTCCACTCACTGCCCTCGCCTGCGCAGAGAGAGTAAGCAACTGCTTGTGGCCCTCCCTTGCTCCTTCGCATCCAGGCCCCCAAGCCTCCTCCATAACGGAGGTCTTCAGCGGCCGCCAGGTGCGACACGTGAGCTCCGCGTGCCCCGGCATGCTCGGCAGCAGGCTCGAGCCGTAGGCCACGGTCCTTGGCTCTGCTCTCATGGACGGAATGTCGGTATTCGCAGAGGTAACGGGGCGGGAGGGGGGAGGGGGATGCGATGCTGATTCTAGCTGTAAGCAGGCTTCTCCACTCGACCGGCTGCATCCAGTTTGAAGACTTGCACGTGCAGCTTTGGCCAACCAGCCAGCGAATCCGCTATGAAATGGAAATCGAGCGGATGGTTGAAGACATACCTTGGGCCAACAATGCACCACACTTGCCAACAACTTCTTATCTGCGTCTACTACTACTCCTACTACTACTACTACTACTACTACTACTAAGGGTCTCGGCTGGAGCAGCAAGTGCAGTTAGTTTCCCTTCCTGTGCGGAATCTTACATGGTACAGCTACTTGGCTGGCTGTGTTTCTACTGCGCTCTACTGCAGAAGATGACTGGGCTTCAGCTGGGCGGGTCCCAATTCCCGCCGTCTCAGTGGATGCAAGCATATGATCACGATGAGACTGAGATAGACCCGAGGGTTGTGCCNAGATGACTGGGCTTCAGCTGGGCGGGTCCCAATTCCCGCCGTCTCAGTGGATGCAAGCATATGATCACGATGAGACTGAGATAGACCCGAGGGTTGTGCCACGCCCCACTGCGAGCACAAGAGCCCCAATTGGGGTGAAAAACTCTGGTGAAGGAGAGGCCGTGGCTGCTCCGATGAGCAAAATCAGAAAGCGAACTTTTAGACGTGCGCGAAGGAGAGCTGAAGAGCACGGTGCAACGTGGTACCGCGGAGCGTGGAGGTCTGCACAATCGCTGGGAACAACCTCTGAACAGCGGCCTGAGACGAACAAGCAAAGTGCTGCACAGCGGCTCCCAGTTCAGCAGCCACCACTGGCAGCGAGACCTCGTCTCCGAACTCTGACCTACAATCTGGGCGGCCTTGATCCAGCCTCTTACGACGTCTTCTGTGACTGGCTGCAACGGCAACAAGACGCCGACATCGTCTTCGCTCAAGAGCTACACTGGGGATGTGGGAAAACCGAGTCCAGCTGGAATATTGGCGGATGNGCTGCAACGGCAACAAGACGCCGACATCGTCTTCGCTCAAGAGCTACACTGGGGATGTGGGAAAACCGAGTCCAGCTGGAATATTGGCGGATGGCACGCCATCATCTGCCCAGATCCGGTGAGCCGTTACAGCGGAGTTGGAATCTTTATTTCGGCGCGTGTAGTCGCGCCGGAGCAGATTGCCTATAACACCATTATACCTGGACGGCTCCTCCATGTACGCTGCACGAAGACAGAGGTCACGTTGGATCTCATTGCTGGTTACCAGCACGTCTGGCAAGAAAGGCGCAAGGAAACCATTGCGAAGCTGAGGCATGCCTTCTGGACGAAACTTGGTCTTCTGTTGCATGCGCTGCCAGTCCGCAATCTGCTTGTGATGGGGTGTGATCTCAACTCAGGTATCNGAGGCATGCCTTCTGGACGAAACTTGGTCTTCTGTTGCATGCGCTGCCAGTCCGCAATCTGCTTGTGATGGGGTGTGATCTCAACTCAGGTATCAAGCCGGTTCCTGGTTTAATCGGTAAGGGAGTTTTACACACAGAACGTTCTCCGGATCCTGAACTCGAGGCCCTGCTGCAGACGCATCACCTTGTCTTGTTGAACACGTGGGGACGCTCTACCCCAGGTCCTAGTCATACTTTTC
>BGNK01005956.1:0-10964 GCA_003297005.1 Symbiodinium sp. clade A Y106
GTTGCTCCTGTGTTGAATGAATGGCAAATTCCAATGAGGGGGACACTGCTTGGAGTGCACGACTCTATGTTCTTCGTCATCATACCCCTTCCCCTTCATTCAGTCAGTATGTTCTACCTTCCCGTCCTCTCCCAAGAACAGCTAACCTCACCATCTTTAGGCTTTCTCGTGTCATCTTCATCGTCAACATCTTCACTGCCTCCATCATATGACTCTGTGATTGTTGTTGTTCTTGTTGANGTTGTTCTTGTTGATCATGTTGGTGTTGATGTTGTTGAAAAGTGGAGTCCGACTCACACTAAAACATAGGCTACAAGCACACCTAAGGGGGTACTGCTCTCGATTGACAGTTTCAACAGAACACCAAGAAACAAGAAGGGAACACTGCTTTCGACTGAAGAGGTGAACAGGATCGTCACCAGAAGCTCCAACACTCAATTTGTCTCGTCTCATTGTCTTCATCAACATCTTCATTACCTCCATCAGCCGACTGACACGAAAACATAAAATGCCCAAACAGATACGGANTATATATATATATGCATGTATATGTACAAATACGTATACATATGTATATATATATATATATATGTGTATTTATATTTGTAATATATACAAATATATGTATTTTTATATATACATATATATGTATATATATATGTACATATATGTACATTTTTGTAGATGTAGTTATATATATATATATCTATACATATGTATATGTATATATATGCATATATATATATTTGTATATATATATATATATGTATATTTATATGTATATATATATGTATATATATATATATGCATATATATATATATGTATATATATATATGTATATATATGTATATATATATATGTATATATATGTATATATATATATATGTATATATATATGTATATATGTATATATATATATGTATACATGTATATATGTATATATATGTATACATGTATACATGTATATATGTACATACATGTATATATGTATGTATATGTAGATATATGGTTGCATGTGCTTGCGTTCGACTCTGTGTCAAAATGCAAATATGTTTCTGCTGTTGTCTCAGGCTACACCAGAAGGCACGCAAACCGACGCGGCATTACACAGTAGCCTGCGGAGTTCGGCATGCGATGGTACACGTTTCTGACGAGTTGCAGCAGCATAAGACTGAATCCCCATATTTCTGCGCGCATCAAACTTAAAACACATCGGCCATTTCCGTGCCTGCACTTGCTTTGAAGGGAACCTCTGCAAGTCCGATCGCCTGATGCATTGATCAAGATTGCATGCAACACTTTGTGTGTTGTTGACTGTTGCTGCGTCGCACGCAAAGGGTATACTCAGCAGGTTTATGGGCTTTACTGCTCGACTGGCTTCCACGATACAAGACATCTAATTACTTCCCTTGGCTGAGGCCCCGTCTCGCATCACACCGCCGAGCAGTGGAATGGCAAACACCTTGCTGCACGACTGCCCCTATACAGAGTCAGTTCTGCCAACAAGCGGGCGCGGCCTTCGTTGAATGCTCCTTGCGCCTACGTGTATGATTTAAGCTGCCCACATAATTCGCCACAAGCACTCGCACGTCTGCACATCGATGGAGAGGCGCCATGGGCACGGCCAGCCTAAGCATGCCAAACCAACCCCCTGACATGGACAAGCTGTCCTTTGCTGCTGGAACGAACACAAGTCCTGGACACCGAATCCAGGAACGACAGATGGTTCATCCTCGCATGACGCTGCTTCGATGAGTTGGTGCGCATTCAGCGAAACTGTCTGAGGAAGCCGCACCAAAACGGTCGGTCTCCCGGATTCACCGAGAAAGTTCCTGAAGGTCCAACCGCCGTGCACTCCGACTTGCCATTCCCGGAGAAAGGCATCTGTTCTCTGCAAAGTTCTGCCGGACTTAGGGCCGAGCTCGTCCAAGAGAATCGTGTGCAACTGGATCCAAGGGCAAATCCGAAACAACCTCGCGTGTGCATGCAAACATTTCGAGGTGTCTACCGATCATATTGGTAGTCCAACACCAAGTCGCGCTCGCCATGCCAACACCAAATACGCCTCAAAAGGCACCGTGCAACTCTAACACTCATAAGATTGAATCGCACTTCTGATTCAAACTAAAGTTCGCAAACGAACTTCGGCAAGTTTTCGGCTGCCCACGATGAGCCAACCACTCACCTTCAACTGAAAACTCGCCCGCCTTCCGTGCCGAAGTGAAGCGTGTCGTTACCCCCTTCGGTGGCACGAATCGGAAACTGCCTGGATTCAGGAAGTCCTGCTTTCACGATCCTTGCCACCACGGTGACTCCCCAAGCCTCGGTTCACAGGCAGCCTATGGCCCGTTCATCTGCTTGCAACCGACGTTTTTAAGTTTACCTTCGTTGCTGCACGAAGACCGGCAGCAAGCTGAGCACAAGCCCAAGTCCAAAGAGGCACCTCGTCAACAAATTGTAGGCACGTGTGCAAGCATGATGATTCGGTCCCCTGCTTTCCAAATACGTTGGCGAAGGCCACCATCGACTTCCCATGGAACAGGCAGCCGGAGAGCACAATGCGCTATGGCAAGCCAGAATTGTGTTGATATGTTTCGTTCCGCTTTATTATTCACAAAAGCTCGGGGTCCACCGTTCTGCATAATTTCTTGACCGGTCCTGTGCCATTGCATGTTTGGTGTACTCGACATGGCTAGCCCCAGCATTGAACACGATAAATCTACCTGCGACCACTTCCGTTTTGCGCATCTCGATCTCATCTCGGTCCCAAGAGGAAAACCGAAAACACAAGAAACACATGAGATTTTTGAATCGACAGCATCATGCCAACCGAAGGTTCGCTTTGTCGAACCGACATTTCATTACCCAGAATAGAACACGCAATTGCAATCAAACGCAATCAAGAACGACGCGTTTTTTGTTTGATAACCTCCGTCCGGTTACCAGTAGCTTTCCTAACGGCCCTGGTGAGTGCGGAATCTATCTGCCGGTCTCCTGGAACGTGACGACGTGACCGGTCACGCCAGTTCGTCGCCACCGCCAGCAACAGCAAGGCCATCATGCGCGGCATACTTACTTTGCGAGCGGGCAGCAAGCAGCAACCATGAACTCTGCAAATGGTGGAGCACGGGCCAGCTACAGCCTTGCGTTGGGCCGGAGGATCCGTCGCAACAACCATATTGGTTCAGTCTGCGCCGAACAAACAGCACCAATTGCATTCACCTGTTTTGCACGAAACGAAAACCGAAAATCCCTTGCAACGGCTTGGCATCATCAAAAGCTAGAATTGCTTGGCCTTGCGGATATACAGTAGAAGCCAGAAAATTGGAACATCATTGGCTTCATGCCCTTACAGTAAAGTATAGGGAATCCCAGCATGAATCATACTAAAACTAGAATCATACTATGTTCCAACTTTTTGGGGTTCACTGTATGTGGGATGTGTTGTTCGACGGAAATGAAGCGGTCGAGCTCGCAAGCGGGAACGCTGGACTCGCCAAACGACCGCTGGAGAACCCCCCCCCCCCTTCGCTTTAGCCTGGGGGGACTTGGAAACTGCAACTATCCAGTTTGAACGTGGGGGTCCCCCCCACCTCTCTCCCATTCTGTCTGGAACGTGGTTTGCAGATTACCCTCCCAACCCAGTGTCACAGTAAGGACATGCAAGGAAGACATGAAACTCAAGCACCTAGCAGTGCAAGGAGTGTTGCACATCACAAAATTCTTTCGTAGCCCATGAGAAAACGGATCTGCCGGTTTCGGCTTCGATCCCTCTGAAGGCCTGTGCTTTTGGATTGGTTTGGGTTTTCCGGTGTGCCTGATGCCGCTGCAGGTGCGCTACATTCGATGCCAGCGGCCTTGGCGTTTGGGGCGGCTGGGTGCAGGACCTCACTATCAGACGGCTGCATGTTCTCGCAACTCGAGATTCCTTGAGCTCTATCGGCGCGGTGCCTCACCAAGGGGAAAATGTAATTCATTCCGAGATCGTCCCGAGGATGTTGCATTTTCTTTATCGTTTTCTAGCATGTCCAACAAATGACTCAAAGCCTACAGTTGAAAAGCTGGTCTTGCAAATGCCTCCATTAGTGGAATTTAGAGCACCTTGGTGACAACATTGGCAGCGGACCGGTGGGTTAAGCGTGCGATGAATTTGCCTCCAATTGGAGCACGAAGGCTTGGCAGACCTCGAAACTCCTGGCAAACGCATCTTAAAGCTTTTGCAGGCTTTCCTGGATTTGACAGCGGGAATGAGTGCGTGAGCAATTTTTGCGATGTTGCGCGTGATGCGTTTTCGGATTTTGTACAGCGTCGAACACAACAATCATCCGTAAACGGATTGTGCTACGATGACGCGATGTCATGCTCAACCGCAGTTTGACACCGCGATACAGTTTGTATCAGTTTGTATACCCACGCGTAGTTGACTTGATTTGACTTAACCTTTTATCGTTGTTTTTTTTGTTTCTCTTTTTTCGCCAGCAGACAGAGGTCCGGTGCACCACGTATACGGAAAGCCGGCGCGGCGCGAAACCCGCGAAGGTCTCAACGCAGCCCTTGTCGTTTGGAGGGCGCACGTCGGCAAGAACCTCGCGCAGCTCCGGCTCATCCCCAGGCGTCGAACGCACGCTGTGCCGCAACCGCAAGCAGGCATGGACCACCGCACTCCATGCAGAGCGCGCTCATCGTTTCATGAACCAACAGAAAGCGGGACTATCTGGCCAGGCTGAGAACACCAAGAAACCAAGGAAAAGAATTGAGGTCGCGACAAGGACAGACAATCACGGGCACCTCATGGTGATGGTGATTCTGAGCCGCGCTTGGTTTCGCAGGCATTTTGCATCCCTTCTTTCTCGTTGAAAATAGCAAGAGGGACGGTCCCCACTGCAACATCGCAGTGCTTATGCTGCCTCGGAGGCTAAGGCTCCGCGAAGAGTAATGTTCGACGTGGATTGTTGCAGTGGCATGCTTCCTTGCAAGAAGCTGGAATGTGATGAATCCAGACCACGTGGGTGAAACCGATATTACCGGTCGCTTTGTTGGAAACGGCAGGGGGTGTACGTCCCGAAAGCCACGACTGTCTCGAGGATCCTGCGCCGTTTTCGGACCGCCCGGTGCGATCCCCGCGTGCTTCCTTGCAATAAGCCACGTGGCTGGAACCCCATACCACCAGGGAACCCGCCATAAAGTCGTTCATTGGAAACAGCGGGGGGTGCACGTCCCGAAACCGACGACTGTCTCGAGGATGGCCATTTACTCCCCCAGTACTTTCCATTTTCAGCCCGCCTGGTGCTTGCTCGGGAAAAGCTGGAGTGCGATGAATCCAGACCACGTGGCTGGAACCCATACACCAGGGATAATTGTCGTAACGGCAGGGGGTGCACGTCTCGAAGACGACGACTGTCTCGAGGATGGCCCACCTACTCCGTAATTTCCATTTTCTGCCCGGCGGTTGGGATGGGTGCTTCCTTGCAAGAGGCTGGAGTGCGATGAATCCAGATCACGTAGCAGCAGCTGGAATCTTTGATCTTCGGCTTGGCACGGCGATTCGCGGGTGTTTCGGGAAGCTAGAGCAATTGCACACTACTGGAAAGGGCAAAATCCTTGAGGTCCATGTCTGCTGCGTCGGCCGCTGGCCCGCACGACATGCAACCGAGAAAGTGCGCCAACGCCCAAGACCATGCAGAAGTGCTAATTGGCACGGGCAATTGGAAATGCCGTTCGTCCCCCCCAATTAGCAAGGCGGAGGAATGCTGGAGAAGCAAGCGCGGTGCAAGGTGGGGTGGCGGAGGAGCAGTAACTGCTTTCAAAAAGCTTCCGGATAATTCCATGGTAAGGACCGATCCTGAAATAAATTCCTGGCGGCCTGACCCTACAAAGGCTCAGAATGGAAACCCTGCCAAAATAAATTCTGCGGCCTAGGCCCCTGCATTTCACGTCTTATTGCAACCATTCTTGACGTCGTCCTGAGGAGAGTCAGGGAAGGCCGTAGTGCATGGCCGCACGGCGTGCGCGAGAAGGTGGCCTGCGGGGTGCGGACGCGTCTCTGTCAATTACTTTGGAAGGTGACAGCATCGAGGGAGCAAAGGCCGCGTGTTGCCGTCCGCGCCCACCTCCCCGTCGCGCACTGGGGGCCGAACGCGCGAGACTGGCATCGCCATCAAAATCAACGGCGGGTAGCTCTGGCACCGGGGCGTGCGCGCTTGGAGCTTGTGAGCGGGGCGCGGTGGGTGGGGCGGGCATGAGGCAAAACGCGTCCGACACGTGGATGAGCGGAACCGTATGTTCAATCATTGTGTCTGACTGCCCGAGCCATAAACACTTTAGCTCTTGTAGCACGTCCCCTTACCCCCAAATAAGGGTCTCGAATTAGGATTCATTTCAGACCGCATGCGGCCGAAAAAGCCAAGACCGAAATCACCAACAATCCCCAAGCTTCCGGGTGCGTGCATAATATACGAGGATCAAACCCCTGGTTTTTGTTTCTGCCATCTCCTCCCACATGAATCCACCTGGTCCAAACTTGTTCGGACTGAAGGGGGTTACGCCGTTGGAAATAATCGGCATTAAAACCAGGGGCCTAACCCTAAGGAGCAGACCAGACCCCTATTAATTCGTCATGAATTGGAAAGCTCGCGGCCCAAACATCGGTTCCGTCCTGCAACGACGTCCCCGTACGCAGGTCAAATAGCTCACAGGGACAGGCAGAGCGCAAGCATGCCGCGTCACACCCACGCTCCCTGCGGATCGCATTGCCAACACTCTAGGAACTGTTCTGGCATGTTCTGGCATATCCCCCGCGGTTGCTGCACCGAACATGGCAGCTCAGAATTTTGTACAAGTTTTGCGGCGGTGACCACAAGCGCTGTTTCGAAAGAACAAGATTACCACACGTGCATGCCCTCGGACCTGTTTCTGTTCCAATCCACGAGCCATCGTCGTGAGTTCATCGTACCGTTGCGTGAAACAGCAAAGAATCAATGGCACTCAGATTAATCGACGCCGGAAACTTGTTCCGTGTGCGACCACCAATGAAAGACACAAGTTCGACACTTTTTGTCCGCGCTAACAACAACCTTTAGTCGATGTCGTTCACAGAGCCAAAGGTAGAGGACACATCGTCCGAGTGGTGAAGCTGCCCTGCAAAATTGCACGTCGGTGAATCTGCTGCAAACACTGCAGTTGCGACGGTTTTCCATAGCAATCGAATCAATGCTCCACCGTTGGCACCGCAGATGGCGCTCTGCCACGCAGCTGCCGCAGCGACTTGAGCTGTAAAGCCGCAGTGGACAATCGTTCCAACCATGTGCATGTTCACAGTTTCATTTACATTGTTCTTTGCTTGGTGGTTGTTGTTTGCTTGGATGTGATGTGCATGACCAGTTTGATTAGAATGTATCACGCTCTGACCCACAACAGATGGGTTGTTCAGAGGCAAGGCTTTCTCATGCGCTCAATCGTCATCGGACGAGACCCAGAATTCGCACATGGGCAATCATGGGCATGGCTGCAACGACCGTACGCAAGAGGGTGTAAGTGTGGCCGAGTACAGCGCAAGCTGTCAACATGATACAAATGCGTCCACCCCGCACCGGCTGCACGGCGTCTGCACCAGGAGCGCCCGCACCAGCTGCCGTCGCGCAGGGGCCGCACCCATCGCTGGCCCGGTGCCTGTACTTGAGCTGGGATAAAGGTCGGCACAGATTGAAGGCATTTGGCGAAGTAGCTGACGGACGAACGCTACCCTCGAAGGTGGCCGCTGGTGGCGGTGGTGGTTGGGCTCGGGCCCAAGCTCGCTTCAGCATTGCAGGCCGCGCCGCCCCGCCAAGGCACGTGTGCCTATAGACCGGCCACATTTGTCAACAGTCACGGGCAATCGCCGTGGGCTGGCGCGAAACGGAGTTTTATTGCATTTTGAGGGTGCTACAAACGGGCTCTGCGCTGCGCCTGTGGCCCCGCCAATGCGGCTGCGGGTGGCCGCTGTCAGCACACCGCCCCAGTGTCAGCGTGCGGTTGCCCGCAGGTCCTTGTCAGCAAACAGCCCGGCGCCAGCATGCGCCAGCATGGAGCCCGCCCTCCGACTGCCGCGCATGCTGGCGCTATAGCGGGCGAAAGGGAGCGACGTCACAGAGCGCCTACTGGTTCTGATTCCGCTTTGTAGCAACTCCGTTGCTGCTCAGTGGAATCATGGCGCTGTCCTTCATGGCCGGCACCAGCGGCGGCACCTGCGAGAGCCGGGGTGATGGGGTCAAGAAGATTCAGACACGAAAATCCAAGCGAAGAAGCAGTAGCCAAATTGTTTTCCCACAGCACCGAACGTGGAAAGAGAACCACACCAGCTTCTGGCGTGAACAGAATCATACTTTACCCATCGTGCGGAGCGTTGTACCGAATTCTACACACTGCAACAGCTCGAAACATCAAAGCACCAGCCACCACTGCGAAAAAAACAATTCTGCGCGCGTCGGCGCCCTAGCTTCAAGCCAAACGAAAAAAGACGGATTTTCATGCCTCGAAACCGCTTCGAAAAAGCGGACCCAAACAAGTCTTGTCTGTCCGCTAAGACATTGAAAGTGCATGGACTGCGGCTTCAGCCACTAACACAAGATGGGTCATGCTTCTATGTCAGACAGAGAACAGTCAAAAACTTCAGGCCATCAGCGGCTTGCACCAGTCATGCTGGGGCTGGGCTGCGAGGGCACCTCACGCTGAGGATCCCCGCGCAAAACGGCACCGCCTTCAGCGAGCACCATGCTGGACTCAACTTCCTGATTGGTGGGCTGCTCCGGTTTTGAATTCCCCACCCTCCGTAGCGACCACAGCTTTCAGGACGAGCACGGTTTCTTGCCACTCACTTGCATGTCAGTTGCGGACGCACCCTCAAGAGCACTTTCTGGTCCTTCTCTCTCGAATTATTGCTGCACCGACGACGCGTGAGGCCATTGTGAAAGCTGAAGAAGTGCTTTGCTCTGTCGCTCCTCCAGCACAAGTCACTGCCCCAAACTTTTGCCACTGCCCAGCAAAGAATGGACGAGCGCCCTTCTCCGGAAGCTTGTCCTTCCCAGCCCATAGCCTGCACTGCAGCAGCTCCTGAGCGAGAGATGTGTCTTTCTGAGTCTTTCTGTCTTTCTTAAAAGGGGGAAGGTGAATGTTGACATGCTTCTAACCTCTCTCAGGTCCCGGTCGTGCTGACTCACAAGACTCATTACGACCTCTTGATCTGCGCTCATAATGCTTCCACCTGCTTGTCGGCACTTATCCAAGCCATGTTTACTGCGCTTCATCTGAATCCTACTGGGTTGTTCCATTTTCCCTCTAGAATTCGTTTGCATTCCATCGACATCCCATTCACCGTCTTGTTCTTCAAGTTTCTTGGCAATAGACCTGGACCTGAACAAAACCGTCTCCGACACACTCCCACGGTGCACATGAAAGACGCAGCATCAAACTCTGGAAAAAAAATGGGCAACACCATGTCTACAATGTTGATTCAAGCCATTCTGCGAAGATGCAACCTCTTGCAGAACACAAGCTTGTGGCGTGTGCGGCGGCGCGCTGCGGTTCTCTCAAGAAAAGAGTTGACTGTTACAACAACTCCAACCAAAAAATAACGGCTTGGAAACTACAAGCCAAATCATGACTGGCTCAAAAAATGAGTCTTTTCAGGTCACTGCGGCTTAGAGACTCTGCAAGCTGCACCTCTACACGCAATTTATCGCTAGACGAAAACTTAGAAATTAGTTTGTCATTCTCCTCGCCATGTGGCTGCGACCAGAAAGTGAGCTCGAGAGGGACTTCAGAGGTGTAAAGCTTGTTAACTGACTCTGTCCCACTGTTGTCTAAATGCAGGCAGTTGCAGAGCCAGCGGCCGCCGCCCAAGCAGCGCCAGAAGCAGAGTAAGACGAAGCGCTGTGCCAGCGTTTCATCAGAGGATATGTCTAAGTTGGCATCAGCTTGCACCGGTGTGCCCAGATTGAAGTCCCGCACCGTGAAGTGTTGAGAAAACCAGCGCATGGTACCATTCGGGAAGCGAAGCCACCCGCCGGCACCACAATCATTGCCCTTGCCGAAAGCGTCGGCTGCCGAGGACACCAAAGAAAGTGGGGCCGGTCGAAGAAGTCGGAACAAGGTCCGGGATACTAGAGGCTCCCACATGAGTTTGTCCATGCAGCTTACAATTTCGTTTGCTCTCCGGGTCTCTAGAACTGGTCGTTCATGTGTCCTGCAGTTTTCGTGGTTTTGCCGAGCCGTGTGAAAAGTTGGCTTGCGCGATGGTACAGTGCTTTAAGAAGCTCAAAGCAAATTAAAGTAGCAGACGTTGCTTTGGAGCTTCGGGACATTTCTGTCCCAGAAGTGGCCACGGTCACACCGTTCGCCGTTGGATGGAGCACATTCCCTCGGTTTTGGTGGAGAACCTGTTTTAGATTTTCCAAAAACGCGGAACCAAGACAATTCGATTCTTTGAAACAAGGTTTTCAACGTCACTTTTTCTTCCCAGATCCGGATCAATCTATTTTGTGGAATGTGTGTTTTCCTTGAAAAATGGCAACTGTCACACGGTTTCGCTGGAGACAGAGCATACCTTGTTTTTGGAACAGTCGTGTCCGAAAAAGTGGCGACTGTCATGAGGTTCTGCCGTAGAGAAGCCATATTCCTGGGATTTTGGCACATTCCAGTCCGAACATTGCTCACTGTCACATGTTCGCTTGGTTTTGGCACGGTGAAAGCCACGATCCTCGTAACAGTTGTCATCTTGGCCGCTTGTTTCGCGGTATGCGTGGAGCAGGTATATTTCCCGGACTCCGTGTACAGGTTTGGTGTGGATCAACTAATAGCTGATGCTCCACGCCCGTGGAGGGAACGCTCCCAAGGCTTTGCCAGCCTGCTGTGCCAAAGCTATGATCGTAACGTTGAGAATTGGCTGCTCAATGAGTCTGGCTGGGACGGTCCGTCTACGATGTGACTG
>BGNK01005957.1:1246-31398 GCA_003297005.1 Symbiodinium sp. clade A Y106
ATATTTAGAAATATTTATTTATATTCCAAAACTTTATAAGATTTAGTAAGTTTCTGAAATAGTTGAAATATTATATTTCTCCTATGAGGGGCCCCACAGGCCTTTTTAAAACCGGCCAAGACTTAGGCCTCGAAGTAGTTCCTATATCGGTACTTCAGGGCCAAAGTATATACTATACCAGGTGTCGATTCCGACAGTCCCAAAAAACAAATCAAAATCAGGGAAATGAAAAGTTATCCCAAATCGATACCGAGTGTATGGGTACACGGACCCTTAGGGTATAACACTCTGGAGGCTTCGAACTGGCTGCCTCAAAAGCTGTCAGTGCAGAGCGGTCACGACTGAAATTCGCATCCTTGGGTTTTTACCTAGAGTAACCAATGTACATTTAAGAGAACATGACCCGTTAAAAGTGGTATATGTGCCTGTTTTAGGTGGCTACTCTAGGTAGTTAGGCTTCAGGGCTTCGAGACTGAATGCGCGGGCTGAAAGTGATTCATAGCGGAACTTGCTTGAAGCTGGCTCGTGGGGCATGTGTCCAGCGAAGCCCTTCAAAATCCGCGTTGATGCTAAGCACTAAGTTGAAGGCAAACCTTCAGCACTAAGTGACCAAAAATCAGTACCCAAAACGAGAAGCCAAAAACCTTAACCTGCAGCACGCAACCCCAAACCTTGAACAAAGGACCCTGTTACCCTGAGGCTCCATAGTGGTTCCTTTTGGGGGTTCATATTTAGAATCCTATTAAGGGAATCCCAAAAAGGAACTACCATGGAGCCTCCGGGTAAGGCCTAGTCCAGGCTCTACGAAAAAGGATTTGGAATATCCCCAGGCAAGCAGCTGGATCCTTGTTTGAAGGCATTTCGCGCTGGGTCTGGGTGGCCACTACCGGGGTTTTCGACGCTTGCATGCGCTTGTCACCCTAAACCTAAACCCTAAACCCCAACCTCCATGAGGGCTCTTCAAATCGAAACCGTCGAAACCAAACCAAGGACCTCTTTACTCGTCTGACTGCAGAGTCTTCTGAGGTTTCGGCCATGGCTCCGGATCAGCACGACAGCAACTACAGTAGCCGGCTAGCAGTATACTTCGAGTAGTTAAAGTTGGTCTCGAAGAGTGTCACTGGTCACAGATTTGTATGATGGAGAGAGAGAGAAGGACGCCCACCACTGTCGAGCCGAAATGTGTCCGACGTTCTGTACTGCAGCAACTTCAAAGCTTCTGAATTAATATGGCCCTACTTCCTACACCCGAAAGACTATAAACCCTAAACGCCTGAACCCTGAACCCTAAGCCCACGCTGAAGCTGAATGAACAGCGTCGCTTCAAGATGGAAGCCCCAAGCTGTAACAAAGGCTGTCAACATATGGGAGTTTCCGAAAAATTGGGGGTACTGTATTTTGGGGTCCTTATAAGAAGGATCATCCTACTATTTAGGGTACTATATTAGGGTCCCCTATTTTCGGAAACCACCCTTTCTGGGTTTCGGGTCTAGGCTTCAGGGTTTAGGGCTTAGGGACTAGGGCTTATGATCTCTTCTGCCTAGAGCTCTGGTTACCTAAACCGGAAGCTACATAACAAAGGGGTGGTTGTCAAAATTATGGTCCCTTTTTGGGTACCCCAAATAACAGGTGCCGTATTATAAAAGCAACCCGAATTTTGACAACCACCCATATAGTAACCCAGTAACCCATTATATGGGGTACAGTAGCTGGAGCCGCGGGTTCCTCTGCTACATAATAGTTACCACAAGCCCCTGGTCTACTTGTGAATGATCAGACTTATGACGGCCTACTTCGGGTTCATCGCTTGAACCAGAAGAGAGTTGTCGCACTGCTTTCTTTCTTGCTTTCGCTTCGTCCGATTCTGGAGGCCGCTTTGTCCTGCCACGCGACACGCCGAATCGCTCGTATCGTATAGTGATTACACACTTTGGCCCTTACCTACCCACATAGGGATTACAGGCCTATATAAGTACATACTATATGGCCACATGGTCTGTTAAGGGTAACCAGACTCAACGAGTGAAACACTGATGCGTTAAAAGGACTCAGCTTTCTCAAGCCCATAGCACCCCTCTACCACGTTAGCCTTCGCGCAGTACTACCAGATCTCGATGGGGCTTTCGCCATCATCAGAAGCAGCATCAGGCAGTGCAGCAGCACAAGCACTTACATAGGGCTTGCCAGCACCGTGGTCGTAGCCATCATCGTCGTCATGGCGATAGACTGACTCTCTAATGTAGGGGCCTTAATAACTACAATAGGGTTCTGGGCTCCTTTATAGGTAATTATCTAGGCTTCTGTATTCGCTCCATCCATCGTTCGGTCCTCTCGCCCAGCTTCCCCCTCGCCAGGTAGCTTGAAAGACTGCTCCCCGGTGACCTGAAACAGCAAGCAGGTCTTCGAACTCCATGTAAGTATGCAAGTACAAGCGCCATCGGGGTTAGGGAGTCGAACAGACCCATGCACCTGGACCTACAGTAAACCCCTGCCGGTGAAGTTTAACCATCACACATGATGGCAGTTCATCACCACGATGAAAGACAATCTTCTTTTTGCTTCATCAACTCGGTCGCGCAGCAGCAGCAGCAGCAGCCGCGACAGCATGGGAGTTCAAAGCCTACAGGGCACTGAAAAGGCAACCCTATAATAGTCTCATGCCTGGACCGTCCAGCCAAGTATTTGAGGGTGATGGAATTGGGGTGGGCAACTGTGTTTCAGGCCAGCAGCTTGTCTTCCATTGTTTGTTGGAGTACCAACACTCACCCTAAACCCTAAACCGCTCAGACCTGATCCCTTAGGTCATCTTTGGCAAGTTCCGGCACTTAGAGCTAGGTCTAAGGCTTTTTATGTGCAGTGACCCTTACTCCAAATGCCCGCCTCAGTCTTGGGTTTAGGGTCTACCTGGACCCCAAATAACCTACCTTTTTAGGGTTCCCTAATATGATTTCTTTATATAAGTCCTTAAAAAGGTAGGTTATTGGGGTTTAGGGTCTAGCCTTTAAATCGGCTTACGCAAGTCTGAAGTGTCCAATTCGTTGCTTCTCAGGGCGGCTCACAGAAAGGCTTTAGGGCTTGTGATCATTTCTAGTTCATGGTCGGGATAATATTAAACGATTTAGGCTTTTTAATTCCTTATTTGGTTTGAGTACCCACAAAAAATGTAAATAAAATGTTACCCAACTATTGTGACAAAGCTGCTCTGACTCAGACTGACCGTGGGTTTTGGGGCTTCAGGCTACGACTCCCTTCTACTCGGGGAAGTCATGGGGAGTCCGTCCCTCAAGCTTCGCGCATTCACGGGTTTAGGGTTTAGGGTTGGGGTTTAAGCAGCTAATGGCAGACTGGGGCTGAAAACTCACCGTGAGCAACAAGTTTCATTCGGCTTTGAGGTTGAGTGAAGCTTTGCTGGTTGCACAGAAATGTCGATTTTGTAACATCCAGGAATTACGACAAGTATCATGCTTTCGATCTGCAAGTTTGCAAAGGTCGAGGGTCGTGCGACGTCTTCGTGTTCCTACATGTCGCTATGAGGTTTGTGGTGCAACAGATACTGAGGCCCCCTGGGCCCTGAACTGCAAATCTTGAAGCCCGAGAACCACACAGTTAAAAACATCTTGACCCGGAAACACTATAGTGAACCCCAGAAAGTTGGAACATGGATTTAGGATGATTAGTGCTGGGATCCTCTATAATCTACCTTAAGGGCATGAGGATATTGATGTTCCAACTTTCTGGCTTCTACTGTAACTGAGAACCAGGAATGGCAGGGCGATTACCCAAAGACTGAAGATCCATGCCCTCCATAACCCCCTCAATGCCGAGGGGGATGTGGCTCAGGGTGGATTTTATAATAATATAATAATATAATAATATAATAATATAATAATATAATAATAATAATATTA
Source organism: Symbiodinium sp. clade A Y106 (assembly GCA_003297005.1). NCBI lineage: Eukaryota > Dinophyceae > Suessiales > Symbiodiniaceae > Symbiodinium > Symbiodinium sp. clade A. The sequence continues at coordinate 5,155 of BGNK01005957.1, forward strand.
TTAAAAATTGGCGTTCGGTGTTTGCACTGCAGCCTAACTATCCTCGAGGGCATCTCCGCCATGCAGCGTGTAGCTTACTTTGCTCAGTGACAACCGGAAGCAGCGATATTCAAATCCCAGCTATGTCTGAGCCAGCAGCAACGTTGACATAGTAGAAGACTCCTGGCCTCGCGCAAATCAACTACAAAACATCGCGCCACTTTGCCCTAAGCCCTCAATCGTATACCCTACAGACCCTAGACCCTAAAACATATGAAGATGCTATCATTCAGTCTAACCCTTCGGAGCTGTTCACTATGATCTTCCACCTTGGTGGCTTTCCTATTTCTAAAAATACTTCGAAAAGACGTTCCGGGGGGTTTCGGGTTCTACCGTTTCGGATTTTATCTTGCGTAAAAGATGTTTGGGTTTCAGGAGTCAGGGTTTCGGGTTTGACCAGGATTTACGGAGTTTAGGATTCAACTGAAGGTCCTACAATGTCCTGAAACCGGAGACACATTGTCTTGTGTCCGTCCAAAACCTCTGCAGGCTCGCAGAGAAGGGGCAAGACCTGCGCGATGCCGGACCGAAACGCTCGCATTAAGACGCCAAGCCGGGAAAGAGCACCTGGCGGTCCGCTGCATACTCGAGAACGAATCCAGGATATATACAACCCCTCCAGAGTCCTAAACCCTAAATAAACCCTAAACCGTATCCGAGCTGGCTTCGGCCTGAGCTTGTGCTGGGCTGGTGGGGCCGAGCTGGTGGGTCTGGCGGGCTGGCAGCTTTTGAAAGCAACCCTCACAACACCTACCTGGACCCCAAAGAACCTACCTTTTTAGGACTTATACAAAGGAATCATAATAAGGAACCCTGAAAAGAAAGGTTCTATAGGATTAAGGTATGTCATAGTACCTAAACCCTACAAACCAATAAGCCCCAAGAAAACTGGAAAAGAACCATCCAGAGACTCCAATATCCCTTAATTAAGGAATATACCTTAAATTATAGTAGGATCCTTAATATGATTTAAGGTATATTAATTAAGGGATATTGGAGTCCCCTAAACCCTCAAGATCCCTTACAGATCCCTTATAGATCCTTTTAAAGGAACCCTAGGTAGATCCCTTATCGGACACCTTTAAAGGAGCACAAGGCCGGTTTCATCGGAGCCGCTGCCTGCTGCGACTCGCCTTTCGGGCCCAGCCGTCCGGAAGCTCCTTCTAAATTTAGGGCTTAGGGGTTTAGGGGTGTAGGGGTTTAGGGTTTAGGGTGTCGGGGCTAGGGGTTTAGGGTTTAGGGGTTCAGGGTCTAGGGGTTTAGAGGTATTAAGACGAAAGCTATGCATTCGGGTCCAGGGATAATTTGTGAACGTATGTTATCGTCAGATTTGCTGGGTTCAATAAGGGTGTAGACAGGTTCTCTAAGCCTACCTTTGGTTAGTAGGGAATGGAAGAATGGTAGTAATAGTAGTTAGTAGCAATAATTGTACCCCATTCCTCCATTCCCTACTAACCAAAGGTAAGTAAGGGTCTGATTGGTTTTATAGGCTTGTTTTCCTAGGCCTTAAACTTTAGGGTTTGGGGCTTATGCCAGCACCGAGCCCCTACGAAAGCTTCACATCACAGCGTCATGCCCACGCGATCTAACAGATGAGAGCCATCTCTCGGAGAAAAGAGCACACGACACCTCAGACAAGTCGTCTTGATTCTGCGGAAATGCCTTCGCACACAGGTGTTTCAGCCAAATCTGGGTTCCTCACAACGCCGGGGCCAAACAGCCGTTACTCTTGGATCGATCGCGCTTCCCCACATGCTGCCACACTAACTGTTAAGAGAAGCACAAACCCCGAAAAGCAGCGTGCATTCAGAAATTTATCACCCAGCGACCCCACAACTCGCAATAGGGAATATGCCCTCAATCAATAACACCAAGGATCTGCTTATCAGTTTGAGTCCTTAACCAAGCGGCTTGGGGTCCCTGGGAAGAGCTTGTCTTTGCGCACTTGCGGGTACTATCAGCTATTTTCACGGGCGCTGTATTGCTACAAGGAGTTCGGAGAATTCGTAGCACGCCGTCGGTTTCGATAGAGATGTTTTGGAGTTGATGCCGGGGCCGTCCGCAGTGGCAGTGTGTTTTGCGCTGTTGGCTAAAATATCGAGCCCCCAACAATATATTCCAATTGTGTCATCCAAAACACTGCATTGTAGGGTTGGGTGCTTCGGGCGGGTGGGCATCAGGCACCGTGTTTCGGGACACCGCCCTAAGGGTCCATGTACCCAAATAGTATATACTTTGGGCCCAATGTACCTATATAGGGAGTACTTTAAGGCCAAAGTATATCCTATTTGGGTACATGGACCCTTAGGGCCGGTAAATGACCGGGCGGCAAACGACTCTGCGGGAAGGCTTAGGAGGGTTGGGGGTCCTTTTGCAAATGCCTACCCTTTTTAAGAACCCTATAAAGGAACCCTTACTGAAGCCTATACTAGCAGTATTACCCTACTTGTCGGGGTATCATGGGGAACCAAAGGTTAACCTTTTTCATACTATAAGGATTATATAGGGATTCTACTACCCCAAAAGGTTGAAGGTTACCTACGATCTACTACTAGGCCTACAAAACCCTTGAGGAACCGAGTAGACCCCCAACCCCAAACCCTGAAGCCAAGAACCCATCCATTTTTGCCCCTGCGTCAGTCGGCTTTCTGCTTCCGCCGGGCCTTAAGCACCTTGCAGTGGCTTGAGAAGTGGGAGTTTCCGAAAATAGGGGACCCTAATATAGCACCCTAAATAGTAGGATCCTTATTACAAGGACCCCAAACCAAGGTACCCCCTATTTTCGGAAACTCCCAAGTAGCTTTAATGCGTTTAAGTAAGGACCTAAAGGGCTACATAAGGATTCTGATTTTAGGATTGCGTAAGGGTGCAGGGCCTCCCGCTCTGGGTTTAGGGTTCTGGGCGTTAGGGTTTAGGGTTTAGGGTTTGCAGGGGTCAATGGTGATGTTTTTGTGGTTTCGGATGCAGCAGGAAACCAAATCCCGAGTAGCAAATCCGAAATCCACTCTACGATGGCTGGGAATGCAGAGTGGCATGTTGTTTCAGGGCTTGTAAGTCGAACTACAGTTCTCTTCGGCCCGACCTTCTCTATAAAGCATATACAAAGCTGAAACTTGGGAATTCTGGACCCATGAGGTCGTCAGAGCCTCGTAGATGCTACCGGAACGGCTCTTGTTGGGTATGCTGGGCTTGGACTGCCAGGTATTCCTTGACTGCTCTAGGTTCTCAGCAAAAATCCACCTAAGCCGACCCTTATACACTGAACCGGAGGCCTTAGAGGGCTCCAGATGGGTTACACATTATTATGGTTATAGTAGCCTACTATTTAGTAGTTGGAGCCCTAAGATAGCAATGATGCCGAAGAGGCCGCCACCAGAAGAAGGGCAACCGCGAGGGCACCGAGCCAGGACACGGCTCTGCACAGCGGAAAGCCCGAAGCATTGGGGTCCGAAGCTGTGGAAGTTTGTCATTTAGGGGTTAGGGTTTAAGGTTTAGGGTCGACTTGGCACCAACATCTCAATTCTCAACCGTTCGGCCACTTCGCCGAAAACCATGCAGAGTCCTAAATCCCTAAACCCGACAAGTTGGGGGTTAGGATTAAAAGTAGCCCTTATATTTACCCTTATACTGAACCTTGTCATCCCATATAACCCTAAACCCACCTAAACCCTAAACCCTAATAGCCGTCCGTGAACTGCGTGGTGGGCCCGAGGATATCGGGCTTGGGCATCCTTGGGGACGTCTCAGGGCTACCAGAAGGGGTTGTAAGGGTTACCATAAGGGTAAGGTGGGGTACCAAAGGGATGCTTAGAAAGGCTGTAAACGGGTTCTATAACGGTTCCGCAGTTTCCTATTTCTTTCCGGACTTGGGCTTACCCATAGGCCCCAAAGTAGTTCCTTTTTGGGATTCCCTTATAGAATTCCAAATACTACTTTGGGGCCTATGGGTAGAGTTTCTTCAGGATTTTGTTGGCATGAAGCTGGGGCCACGGAGGGCGCCCAACAGAGTGAGCACTAAAAGGCAGAAACTGAAACCCGAAACCCCGAAAATCTAGGATCCTAAGCCCTAAACCCTAAAACCCCCTAAACCCTAAAACCCCCTAAACCCTAAAACCCCCTAAACCCTAAACCCCAAAAGCCTGAAGCCTAAACTCAAAGCCCTTTAAGCCGGCTCCCTCCTTCGACAAGTCTACGTAACGAACCCAGAGACTCCAATATCCTTTAATTAAGGAATATACCTTAAATTATATTAGGGATGCTAGTATAATTTAAGGTAAAGTCCTTAATTCAGGGATATTGGAGCCCCCTACACCCTCAAGATTCCTTCTAGATCCATAGATCCTTTTAAAGGAACCCTAGGTAGTTCCCTTATAGGACACCTTTAAAGGAGCCCCAGGAGGGAACGTCGAAATCCCATGTCCTAGGGGGGGGTCCAGCCGCGCCACTCCGAGGATTTAGGGTCTTTGAGCTTTGGGGGGTTTAGGGGTTTTAGGGTTTAGGGGTTTTAGGGTTTAGGGGTTTAGGGGTTAGAGGTTTTAGGGGTTAGGGTTTAGGGGTTTTAGGGGTTTAGGGGCTTTAGGGGTTTTAGGGGTTTAGGGGTTTAGGGGTTTAGGGGTTTAGGGGTTTAGGGTTTAGGGGTTAGGGGTTTCAGGGGTTGTAGGGTTTAGGGTTTGGGGGTTTAGGGTTGGAGGGTTTAGGGTTGAACTCCCGACGTCCTGAACCCGGGGGGGTACACCACAGCAGAACTAGGTGGGGACTGCAAAGGGATATATACAAGAATCAAAATCACATCCCAAACCTCCCAGGTTTGCACTTCCATTCACTCCCGGGGATGTGGTTCTAGCTGCGTCCTCCAATGCTCCACCCTGAACCCGTGACGCTAAACCCTAAACTGTGAGGCCTAAACCCTAAACTTACATTGCGAGTCTAGGCTTCCGAGAGGCAACATACGGTTGATGATATAAGTCCCGCAGTACCCAAAATAAGGAATATACCATGCCTCCCATAGTTTAGGGTCCTTAAGGTAATGCAGGATGTATATCATCAACAGTAGCCCTAAGTCTTTGGGATGTGTTATGCTGTCTCTGCGGCCTTCGGACGAACCAGAAGAGGATCAGCAAGGCCTTCTGTGAGCTTGGAAACACGCTAAATACACTCGAGAACCTATCTATGTATCTACCTATCTACCTATCTATCTATCTATCTATCTCTCTGTCTGTGTTTCTATCTACCTGTCATCTATCTATCTAATCTATCCATCTATCTATCTATCTCTCTGTCTGTCTTTCTATCTACCTGTCATCTATCTATCTATCTGTCTATCTATCTAATCTATTTATCTACCTACCTACCTATCTATCTATCAGTCTCTCTCAATCTATCTCTCTCTGTATCTATCTATCTACCTACCTCTGTCTCTCTCTCTCTCTCTATCTCTCTCTCTCTGTGCATACAGGAAGATGCATACATACATCCATCCATCCGTCGCATACATACATCCATCCATCCGTCCATCCACCCACCCATCCATTCACGCATGCACAAGCCGAAAGACAGACGGACGGACGGACGGACGGGACGGACGGACGGACCGACAAACATTCGTACAGTAGTTGCTTCAGTTCAGGGTGACGCATGGCGTCATGTGATTGTATCTACGGGCATGCCTTGAAATGTCTTCAAAGAGCCTGGATAGCAAGACGACTTGGAAGGAGCAGTCTGTTGTTGAGACAACGACAACCCCAACACTTAAATCCTAAGTCCAAAGTTAAGCACACATTTGCCAAATACTCCTGCACGCCCAGCAACACTACACAGTAGCAAAGATTGTTTCACCCGCTGCAACCATTAGGACTAGCTGGCAGGGGATGTGAAAGCGTAGCTCAGGTAGAAGGACTACAGCAATACGGTTGTACAGGACATATGCCATCTACAGCGGAGAAGCCTAACTGTTTCAATTCGCGTGGTTCATCGTTTGAACTTCGGAATTTCAGGGTGCCCAGCTTGTTGCGGTTGTGGATACTTTGTCGATCGGAGCTCGGGGCTCAGCAAACCACCAATGCAGCTTGCTCCCTCTGAGAAAACTACGTTTCTGACACTGACAGCTTCAATACCCATCAACCGTGACCTTCTACCTTTTTCACTCTCAATCCCGGCTTGGAGCTGGCATCCGTGCAGCTGAGCACCCCAGACAGAAACTCCCGGGTGTCACAGTGCCTTGTCGTCGGTAGGCCCAAACCGGGCTTCCAGTGCCGCCAGAAAGCGCGCTGCCTCGGTGCTGTTGTTGGACAAGTGAGTGGTTGTCAACATTATGGTCCTTTTTGGTGTCCCCAATATAATACGGAAAAAGAGACCCCTACTTCGACAACTAATCAGGTGGTAAATACTGACTGGCTAGGAAAAACGGTCATGAGAAAACACGACCAGCAGCAAGGCGCGAAGACGTGAGGACTCTGTGAAGCGGATCACCCATTCGGATCTTCTCGGAAGTAACTACTATAGGGGCCCAACAGTTAGAATAGGGTTTGGGGGTATGTTATACTATAATTGTAGTAAGGAGCCCCCAAAATAGTATAGCTAATTATTAGCGCCCCTATATTATAGAACCCTACTATAGATCCCTTATAGACCCCTTTAAGGATCCCTTTAAACTTTAAAGGAGCCCTATACTACACTCTCCATACCCGATCTGTTGGTCTTGTGTGGTTGTGCGGATACGCAGTGCACTGCTCCGGTTTAGGGTTTAGGGTGTAATTGCGAAAAGCACAAAACAAGAAGAGGCATCAATCGCTTGCAAAATATAAACCGTGAGACCAGAAACCCTGCAAAGCGTGATGCGTGTCCAAAACCCCGAAACCGAGAAAAGATGTTTCCTTGTTCCGAAAATGGAGAAGCCCCCCGGAGCTGAGTGGATGCGGAAAACTCTTGTTATGAACTTATGAACCCTAATATGGGAGTTATAGGAAACCTACGAAGGTTTAGGAAAAACGTTCCAGGCATTCCATCGGCAATGCGGTTGCCTGAGACTGATTCGCGTGCGGCTCGACCCTTACGCTGCGAGCATTCCTGCTTTCAGACATGGGCGCTTTACTAAACTCAGCTTTCTCGCACTCCTTTCCTTGATGCAAAAATGACTTTGCACAAAAGCAACTCTTCACAACATGAATGCTGTCATATGCCGTAGATGGAGCCAAGTCGGTGTGCCCGGCTTGCCAGTGAATTTGCTGCTTATGCTGAGCCTTACCTTCGTCTTTCAGAATTTCAATCTCTCTCGGAATCTGTCCGCCGTTTTTGATCGAGAGCTCCTTGAGACAACGGCGCAAGAAATTCAACAAAGACAGGTAAGTACGTTGATGCGGATCACGATGAGTCTGACGTTGCGGATGTGCAATGATATGAGGACATGATAACGGTGATGAGGATCCCAATGACGATCACGATAATGATGCTGATGGTGATGATGATGAAGAGGACCATAACGATGATGCTGATGATGGCGATGAGCATGACGGTGACGAACAAATACGATCATAACGCGTGGGGGGAACTCAGTCGGCACTGGCAAACAGATAGTTTTGTGCGTCGGTGCCGTCACCATCGTAGTAGTGGTAGTTGTAGTCGTCGTCGTTGTGGTCGTCGTCGTAATTTTTTGTCGTCGTCGTAGTAGTCGTAGTAGTAGTAGTAGTAGTCGTAGTCGTCGTCGTCGTAGTGGTCGTAGTCGTAGTTGTAGTAGTAGTAGGAGGAGGAGGATAGAACAGAGTAGCATATAATAAATCATAGTAGAATAGAGAAGAGAGCAGACAATCGCATACGCCTTCTGCGGCCACCAGCGTGGAGGCGGAGGGAGGTTCAACAGCTGCGCCAGCCTCATCGCGGGGCAGTCAGAGTGTTGTAGGGTCTTAGTGCTGTATAGAGCTCGAAGACTTTTATTCACTTTACAGAGAACTTCATAGTCTGTATGGATGTGGTGAGGCTGTATAGGATTTAGCACGTCACTGTGCATCCCTTGCTCTGTGTTGCAAGTTGGGTTTCATGACTACGACTACTTCTCGTACTCTCCTTCTCCTGCGGCTACTACTATGCTGCTAAACTCGCGGATAGGCCTACGGCTACGTCTGGTGCTGCGCTACCACTACTGCTACTGCTACTGCTGGTCCTACTAACTACTAGCACGACTCCTCCTCATCCTTATCCTCCTCTTCCTCCTCCTACTGTGCTCCTGCAGATAAAAGCACGCTGAGCTTTCGTTGTCCATGGCTATTATCAACAGTGCTAGATATGAGTGTTTGCCTTGCTTGCGGCTAGAAGTAGTTACACCACAGAGCACCATAAACTCTACCCGCGAAGCTTCAAGCAAGTCTCAGACTGTTGAAGAATCAAAAACAATCTCGCTATACTTTCTAATTACTGTAAGATACCCCCTAACCCTGTTCGAATCATTCACGCAGAGCCCTTTATGAGTGCTTAGGCGAATGTTAGGCCCGACCTCAAGGCTTGCGCGCGTTGGGGCTGGAATCTGATTTAAGGTCGAGGGTTCTGGGTTCAAGACTCGAGGATTGACTGTAGAGCTTATGGTTCTGGATATAGGGGCTGTGGAAGTCTTCGGTTTTGTGCACGTACTTATATTGTCGGAGGTCGACGACTTGACAGAAAGCCTCAAAACCTGCACTTCGGGCTGTAGGAATCGCTGTTTGGGCTGGTTTTGGGTGTAGGATTTGGGCCTTGGGTTCGGAAGTTGGGTCACTGCAGGTTTTCGTGTCTGCGGTTTAGGGTTGAAGGGTTAAGGCTTCGGTCCAGGGCCAGCTTCAGAGTGAGGTTGCAGAAGCCTGCTCTTCTGTCTGGCTCTTAGTAGGGAATGGGGTTCCTTCAAGGGTTCCTTAAAGGGTTACTAATAAGGGTTATACTATAGAGGTTTAGGGCTAAAGTTTAGGGTTCTTAGTAGGCTGACTGGTTCTTAGTAGGGAATGGGGGAATGGATTTTGGAGACTATTATTGGGTGTTATATAGGGACTACTATGGAGATCCATTCCCCCATTCCCTACTAAGCACCAGACAGTTCTGTCAAGAGACGGGGAGTCTGCGGCATAGCCCTGGTAATAGAGCACGCAGTCCTCAGAAGGTAGCGGCCATTAACAGAGAGGAGTTCAAGCCCAAGGGCCAGCCCACTTCCCCTGACAGAAAAAACGTCGTCTCCTTCGGGTGGAGAAGGGAAACATGCTAGGTTTCTATCCTTAAGGGTCCATGTACACATGTAGCGTATACTTAGGCCTCCTATATAGGCACATGGAATCTTCAACCCTAAACCCTAACTTATAGAACCCTTAAAGGAACCCTTGAAGGTACATGGACCCTGAGGCTTGGGTTGAGGGCTTAGGACCGCGGCTTAGGACTTTATGTTTGGGCTTGGTTCAGGGGTTTAGGGTTTAGAGTTTAGGCAATCAGCCAGGGCACAGATTTATAGGGTTTAGGGTGGGGTCGATGGGGTTTTGCCGGTGACGCCTTTCAGATTCTATCCTGCGGTTCGGGAGGTACCGGCTGCCTGTACTGTATTTGGGAAACACCGAAGACTCTTTGCGGTTTGGGGTGCTCGGAATTTGTATCCGATAACAATATCCAACATGCACACTCCAATATTCTAAAGAGCCTCTACTTCTTATAAGCGGCCTAATTCAAGGAAGTATTTCAGATTTAATATCGCTAAGAATGGTACTGTGATCAGAATGTGGCCTTTGGCAACAGTCCCAAGATTTCCAGCGCAAAGCCCAACATGGCAGTCACTGCAAAACTTGTAATGTAGACCCGCGATTAATCAACCCTCTTGATTACGATCAGCAGGATCCCAATATCGACTAAGTAATCATGGGTGACTTACATCACTCGGAAACTTTATCCCAAAACCAAACTCTGATTGAGGTGTGTAGGATCCTAGGCCAAGCCCTAAACCCTAAATTTCGCACCTACCGTGGCCAGTGGTTCGTCATGTACCTCAACCCATAACCTTGCAACGAATGAAGTCTGCAGCCCCCACTTCAAAGCCTGTCGTTCATGGCTTCTTAAACCGAATCACCCGATGCCTGTGGAGTTTTCAGGGTTCGTGCCTTCAACATGTGAACCGGGAAAGCGGGACAGCGCATAGTCTAGAGTCTAGAGCTGTGGATGCCTATCGGCTCTTTAGGCGGGGGTGCTCTAGGTGCTAAGTTATACCTACGTAGAATATATATATATATATACTAAATAAATTAATGTAATACATATCGGTTATATAGTTTAATTTACAAATATTTAACATCTAAAATCGAAGCCACCATAACATACAGTAGACGATGTCGGTTCTTACTTGCTTTCGGGTTTAAGCGTCGGGCCTAGGTCCAGCAGCTGAGGTTCAGAACATAACCCTACCACTATGGGCTATTAGACCTTAAGGGTACCTTAATCTACCCTTAATAGGGTCCTAATAGGGATCTTTAGGGTCGAATAGCCCATAGTGGTAAGGCTCAAAATGGCCCAACAAGCCTGATATAATATGGTCTTTAGGCCCAAAAGCCTTAATATATCAGTCCTTAGAGCCTTAGGGTAAACATCTGTGTGTAAGTGCAGGGTTTTAGGATTTAGCGCATGCTTCCAAACACCGGTTGCAGCTGGGTCACGAAAGCTACTCCTTAGATCAGTCAGGGGTTTAGGGTTTAGGGTTTAGGCTCGTCGAAGCTTCGCACCATAAAGCGATATTTGTCGTGGGTTGCAGAACTCACAGCCAAAAGCTGAGGTCCTTAGACCAAAAGCAGGTCAACCCTGTACTTATGATAGGGTTGGACCTGAGCATGCTAAAGCTTTCCCACCGAAATCCAAGACCGGGCTTAGTGGCTGTCGCCAAAGACTACCATTCGGCTGCACAGTTGGGGGTGCAGGGCTTTATGGTTTCAGAGGTTATCAAAAGATTAGTGTCACCACTTAGACAACGATTGGGTGTCTGCTCCAACTACGGCGAAAAGCCACGACTTCCACCAGGTCTTGCGACATTGCGAAACACGCAATCGGCAAAGGCTTCGCACTGCCTGCAGTTCTGACTCCGTGCTGCCTCTGTGCAAAACAAGTTTGATGCTTATTCTTAGCAACTGAACATTTATCTGCAGCAAGTGGTGTCCAATCCAAACCTATGAAAACCCTCACCCCCCAACCGCCTAAACCCTTAGCCTGAAACCACACACCCCTAAATTCTGCACCCTTAAATCTTAAACCCACGCCGTCAAAAAGCCTAAATCCTCGAAGCCTAAACCCCTTTCTAGAACCCCTATACATCCCTTACAGGTCCCCTTATGGATCCCTTTAAAGGAAAACCCGTAAACCCTACGAACCCCCCCCCCCCCAACCATTGTAACACTTCTGTGTCGCGCTGCGTTCCAGGCCGCGAAGCTTCACCTGCAAGGCTTCTGGCTTTGGCCTTAGGGTTTAGGGTTTAGGGTTTAAGGGGCTTTTTGTGCCTTTAAATGGATCTATAAGGGTTCCTAGAAGGGACCTAAAAGGGTTCTGTAAAGGGGTGAAGGGGATAAAGGGGTTGGGGTTTAGGGTTTCCTACAAACCCTATACCCCCTACACCCTTAAATTGTTTGTGTTCTTTTTGGGATTCTTGGGTTTACAGTTCAGGGATGCAGTGACATGTGCTAACCCCCCTCCGAATTGTTGTATGCTTTCCTGTGAAGAACGATAGGGTTGAGGGCTTAGGTTTCGACTTTGGTTGGGAGATCATGCAGTGGGTGACTTGTTGTCTTTTGAGTTTGTATGTTTTGGCTGCTGGTTGGTTTACAGCTCACGTTGCGGTGCCCTGGCTCCTGAGCACTCAGGCTTTCAACTTTGACGGCTCAGGGCATTGAGTTATGTGAGATCTTCGGTCCGTTTAAGCGGCTGCAGGAAACGGCAAAGTGTCAATGGACACGTGGCTACCCACGGTTCATTGACAGTTCCGGCTGCTGAATCTCAGCCTCGAGGTCGGTGCGCGCTGATTGGCACTGGCTGGTTCAGCAACACCGCACGAGGCATTCATCCAGTCACCGTCGCCATCATCGTCATCATCAACATCAACAACATCATCATCAACACATCACCATCAGCATCAACATCAGCAGCAGCATCATCATCAGCAACACCAACATCATCACCATCAGCAGCACCACCAGCACCATCAGCATCATCACCATCCTCAACATCATCAGCACCGTCACCATCATCAACAACAGCATCATCATCAGCATTATCATTTAACGAGAGGCAATAGCAACATCTCTTGATTGAGTGATTGCCTGAGTGACTCTATGATCACTTGCGTCATTCTGGGTCCAGCAAATGTCGAATGGTAATGCGAAAATTCTTTGCTGTTGTGCTGCTGCACTTGCAACGGCTGACGGTGCTCGCTTCTTGAGGAGGACAAGAGCATGGCCGAAACAGTTTGCTTTGTGTCATAAAGGCGCCCAACCCCAAACCCTGAAACCCTGAACTCAAAACCGCTTAACCCTAAATCCGTCAAACCCTAAACACCCTGAAACCGCACGGCCGGAAACCCTCTTCCCTCATCAACTCCCCCTCACCCCCCTCTTCATGCTATTCCAGTCACCAAAGGCCCGACACGAGGCGGTGGCGGCACCTCGCTCGTCCAAAAAAAACACGGAACTAATCGGGTTAACGTCAAACCATCCAAACATTTCTATAAGGCCTACTACAAGGGCTACTAGTAAGGGTTGCGACAAGGGTTGGTATATCGGCTACTATATAAGGAGTACTTTTCGGGTTCTATATAAAGGTCGAATGAGGGTTTAAGCTTAGGGAGTTCGGGATTAAGGGCTTCTGGATTTTTCTTGGGCGGTGGGAATTCAAAGGTTTAGGGTTCTGGCATTGAAGGTCGAACAGGCATGTTTAAATTTGTATCACCCGATCCCTCCACCAGCAGAACTTGCGGCAAAAAGCGCCACATTACATTAAACACAACACGAATTTTTCGAAGTACACACGCCCATAAAAGCAAAACACTTATATTCTATATAAAGCAAATGCTTTGCTCAGCGGGGTTTACCCATGTTTGTTCGGGTTAGTGGGGCTCCAAGATAATGCAGTTGGAAATTTCCTACGGGCCACGCCCCACTGAGCAAACCACCGAAAATTAGAATGGGCTTAACAAATGTAGCGGAATTAAATGCAGATCCCTAAATTGATTCAAATTTATTACGTACGAATGTGCTTATATACATAAATATATGCACTTTGTATTGCATACGATGTAAAGTACACAGTATGATATATGTAGTATATCATACAAGAGCAAGAGATAGATGCTTTTTAAGTCTTTTGGATTACATACTATGTACGATATATAAATACATGTTAAAGAATATGTACTATTTAGCATCAAAATATGCAGTTTGTAAGTATACAAAAAAGCATGGAAACTCCATTACAAATATGCTATATAACCTAGATTGTGTCAATGACAATGTATGATAAAACATATAACAGATAACATTAAACATTTAAATAAAAGGTTATGTGTTTTAGTTTGGAAGGTACATTATACATCAGCCATATGCGAGATCCCTAATTCGAGCTAGAGGCAACTGTTGCAGGAATCACAATAAAGGCTTAGTATAGCTTCAATACGGGCCACAGCAAGAGCATAAGGCTTAACGATAAGGTGTTGAAACGGTTTAGCAGCTTAGCATGCCTGCATAAAAGGCTTAACGCGATGTCGATTTTCTGCTGAGAAAGGGTTTGCGACAAAGCTTCGTAAAGTTTTCTACAGCTATACTATATGGCTTTAAGCAGGGTTTCGTAAGAAGGCTTAATAAGGTTTTGATATGGCTTCAGTGTGAGTATAGTATAGCCTTCATCAGGTGGAAAGGCTTCAACATCACCTAACTAAAGCTGCAAACCCTAAACCCCAATCCCTCTGCCCTAAACTCTTCACCCTAAACTCTTGTAGTAACCCTTCTTATAGTAACCCTTATAGAAACCCCAATCCCTCACCCCTAAACCCTCAAACCCCAACCTCTAAGCCCTATAAACCCTAAGACCTAAACCCTAAACCCTAAACCCAAAACCCCAGACCCTAAACCGTAACCTCTGAGCCCAGGAATCCCTTTGCCACCTCCTGGGGGCCCCGGGCCATGGCGAGAAGAGGCCCTCCTGGGGTTCAGGGCTCAGGGCATTTAGGGTTTAGGCTTTAGGGGTTTAGGGTTTAGGGTTTAAGGTTTAGGGGTTTAGGGTTTAGGGGTTTAGGGGTTTAGGGTTTACGGGTTTAGGGCTTTAGGGGTTTAGGGCTCCGTTAAAGGAACCTATGAGGGCTCTTTCAAGGGCTCCTTCACAGGATCCTAGAACTGTGTTCAAGGAAACAGGGTTTGGGGCTCCTTCAAGGGATCCATCTGACTACAGGGTTTCTGTAAGGGTTAAAATTTTAGGGTGACTATGCGGGATACACACGGCTTAAAGGATTGCCATACCTCTTTCCAGAAGGGCTCTTTCAGAGATTGTTGTATGGTGTGGGGATTTGGGGTTTTGGATTTCTGGCAGTCGGGATTCGCATTCAGGGATGCAGAGCTTGCTTACTTGCTGGAGTCCTTCTTTTTCTGACCTGTTTCTCCAAGGTGCGAATTCAGCGGTAACCTACAGCGGACCCAACACGCCTCAGCCGCCTTCCATGCCAGCAAGGTCATGCAGCGGCCTTAATCAATTAGTAGCTAGAATAATTCTTTAAGGATATTTTGCTGCAGGTATACTAAGCAGCCCTAAGGAACAGGTATTGGTAATTATTTATTGATGCCCCTTTATTACGGGTTTGGAACATGCATGTTGGGCACCCCTCGTTTGACACCATGCCCAATAATCTTAAGTGTGGTACCATGTATAGTTTAGCCTCTAATGCATCAGTCTTGACGTACACAAGATGTAGCACAACTTACAGCTGGCTTCTCAAAAGTAGACGTTCCTCGACCTGTACATTCTTCCTAAGGTGACCTCTGACAAGCTCGACCCTAGCTTGCATGGTTTTAGCCCTTGCGCTGAACTGAAAATGTTCATCGGGGAAAAGGCGCGAAAACCGCAAACTGTAGCTAGTGCTGGCATAGCTGATAGCAGCTCGAGTATGAAGAGTACCACCGAGCTGCTTCTATACGCATATGAGCAGTTCTCTAAACTAGGGTTTGTTTTTGCGGTCAAGTTGAGAAGGGTGCCCCACTGTTTTGGGTACCAAGAATACCTAGAACGGGATCCTATTTTAGAGGACTACCCATATCTATAGATGCACCCGGTCAAAAGAAGTGCCTTGAAAAGCACGAATATAGGGGACTTAGTAATTAGAATCGGGTTTTGGGGCCCATGATACTATAATTATAATGAGGACCCCCAAAATAGTATAGGTAATTATTTAGGCCCCTATATTAATGCCCACAGACGTGTCGGTGCTCGTGGGATTCCGAGGGGAAGCCCTAGAGCCCTAAAGCATACTACAAGAAGCCTACAAAAACCCTAAACACTGTTACCTTAGACCGCACAACCTGAAAGCCTTACACACTACGCCCTAGGCCCTAAGCCCTTAAAACCCAAAGTCTTTAAACCCTCTAGCTCACAAAAAAAACCGAAATCCCTGACCCCAGGCCTGTGCCGTCAAGGGCAAAGTCGGTGAGGCCAGACCTTCAATTCTTGGGTGTCAAAGGGCTCCTTTCAGAGTTCCTTGGAGGCTCCTATAGGGGTTCCTTTAAGGGTTCCTTCAAGGGCTCCTTTCAGGGCGTTTACGGGCTTCTTCTAGGGATAGGGTTTAGGGTTTAAGGTTTCGGGATTAATGCTTCAAAGGTTAGGGCTCTTATGGGCTTGCAGGGATTGGGGCTTGAAGGTCTATATTGGGATTTGAAGATACGTACTGACTGTACCTTCTGATCTCAAAGGTGCTTGACCTTGTGATACTCGATCGAAACCATTCTCGTCATTCTGAAGCAGCTCGCGTGCCTTTTCTTCAGTACTTCGATCTTTTCAGAATATACCCTACTTCATTGCAAAACCCATTTGGGAGTTTCCGAAAATAGAGGACCCTAATATAGTACCCCAAATAGTAGGACCCTTATTATAAGGTCCCAAAATATGGTACCCCTAATTTTCAGCAAACGAGTTCAAGAACGCCCAAGACACAAGAAGGCCATCCTCCAGCCCACGGCGTAGTTGGAGTGGGCCAGGCCCGTACCTCACTCGGGCTTGGGTTGCAGGGCTCATCTCTAGGGGCTTCTTGGGGGTGTGGTTTTGGGGTTGAGGGTTTAGGGGCTTGGGGCTATGGTTTAGGGGTTTAGGGTTTAGAGGTTGAGGGGTTTAGGGGTTTAGGGGTTTAGGGTTTATAGGGGTTTAGGGGTTTAGGGGTTGAGGGTTTAGGGGTGGTTTAGGGTTTAGAGGTTTAGGGTTTAGGGGTTGAGGGGTTTAGGGGTTTAGGGTTTAGAGGTTTAGGGTTTAGGGGTTTAGGGTTTAGGGGTTGAGGGTTTAGGGGTTTAGGAGGGTTTAGGGTTTAGGGGTTTGGGGTTTAAGGGTTTAGGGTTTAGGGGTTGAGGGTTTAGGGGTTTTGGATTCAGGGGTTTAGGGGTTTAGGGGTTGAGGGTTTAGGGGTTTAGGGTTTACTGGTTCAGCAGCTCCAGTTCGAGCAATCTCGTCGAGCTCGCTACTTTGGTATCGGAAATCATCCCATCCACCCTTAAATCCCCATAACATTAAGAAAACATTTTACTTCTTTCAAACCCCAGGTCGTAAATCCTAAACCTTACAGGGCCTAAACCCTAAGGCCTGCACCCTAAGTCTTAAACTTTCAGGCCTCATGCCGAGAACCACAAAAATTTAACTTTTGCGGGTAGACCTTTGAGGCTTCAGAAACTACTGGAAGCTACTGGCTCTGCTGAAAACCGAGAAATTGCCAACTTTTGTGGTTAAACCCTTAAGGCTCTGGAGGCTACTGCAAGCTACCTGCTCCTCTGAGGACCGAGAAATCTTCAACTTTTGCGGTTAGACCTTTGAGGCTTTAGAGACTACTGGGGGCCAACTTGCCCACGAATTTCCGAAGGTCGGGGAGGAAACTTGCCTTAAACCACGAATTTCCGAAGGTCGGGGGGGAAACTTGCCTTAAACCACGAATTTCCGAAGGTCGGGGGGTGGCAAGTTCCGCCATTTAAGGCATAAAACCGACCGACCTTGAACATTCGTGGTTTAAGGCAAAACTTGCCTTAAACCACGAATTTCCGCAGGTCGGGGGGGCCAACTTGCCTTAAACCACGAATGTAATAGGGTTTAAATATTATATGATAAAGAGGTTTAGGCAAAGTCTAGGGTTCAGGGGTTGAGGGTTTAAGGGTTCAGGGGTTCAGGGTTTAGGGGTCTAGGGTTTAGGGGTCTAGGGTTTAGGGGTTGAGGGGTTAAGGGTTTGCATAGGGATTTGGGGGTTGTGGCTTCGGATTCACGGTTTGGCGCTACGTAGAAGAGTCTGGGTTCAACGTTTAGGGTGCGGAGTTTCAGGAAGATTCACTATACGAAGCTATTCTTTAAAGAGGGTGGCACCTTCAAGAGAAGGGAGGAAAACACCAGAGCAACACTTACAACTCGCACTACCTCGGTTTACGGTCCGGACATCGGTTGGTAACATGATTTGGATCCACGACCGTTCGGGTAGTCCGATGAAAACAAAGTAGCAGCGGTCGTCGTGGTCTTGGTGGCGGTATGGCAGCAGAGGCAGCAGAAGCAGCAGAGGTGGCAGCAGCAGCAGCAGTACCTGAAGCGGAAGCAGTGGCAGCAGTAGCAGTAGCAGTAGCAGTAGCAGTAGCAGTAGCAGTAGCAGTGGCAGTGGCAGTGGCAGGAGCAGCAGCAGCAGGAGTAGTAGTAGTAACTAGTAGTACTAGTAGTACTAGTAGTACTAGTAGTACTAGTAACTAGTAGTACTAGTAGTACTAGTCGTAGTAGTAGTAGTAGCAGTAGCAGTAGTAGTAGTATTGCTGCTGCTGCTGCTGCTACTGCTACTCCTACTCTTACTGTTACTGCTATTACGACTTCTTCGACGACGACAACTACTGCTCTTCCTCGTCGTCGTTTTCGCAGTCGTCGTAGGAGTAGTGGCATTGGCGGTGCAGTGGCAAGTTGCGGTTACAGCCCACTACGACGGCCACCACGACGACTACTCCTACTACTGCTCCTACTGTTGCTGCAACTCCTACATGTAGTACTAGCCGTGGCAGCACCGATGGTTTCGAGGTTGGCTGCTGCTGCTGCTGCTGCCAAGATACACCACAGTAGTACCAATCCGTTTATTGTAGAAGGATCGCCATCAAAACCCCACAGTTACAACATCGAAGCAATGCTACGCAAACAAGCTGCACCTCATGTGACCCTGGGCGCATCGGAAGCTCAATTCCTTCTGAGATGCTCTCTGCAGGCAGCGTCTTCACGGCGAGGACTGGCTGCTGGTAGCCTCAGAAAAATGAAGGAGGTTCCGGATCTCGGGTTTGAGCTTAGGAAGTTTTCGTGCGTGCCTAGAACTTGTCGAACCAACTGCCTATACCCGAAGCTATATACTTTAAACGAAACCATCAGCATGTAACTTGCGAAACCTGAGACCGACTCCACTTAACTGTACACCGTTAAACATCAAGCCCTACATACACTGGACTCTTCATGGTCCTCTCAATGCCTCTCAACAGTCGTTATTGCTATGGAATCACCTCCTGTCCCTTGAGACTTACTTCTACCACCCTAAACCCGAAACCCTAACGTTCTTTTCAGAGATCACAGTTGAAGACACGACTTTCGGAGTTTGTCGACCCTCCGGCGCTCAAGAGCTCGTGGTTTTCGGATAAGCTTCTGAGGTTCTACAGGGCTCTACAAGGGTTTCGATACGTGATTCAGGGTGCATGTGAATTGGGGCTCATTATTATTATGTTCTTTTGGTCTAGCTATTCAATACCTGCGCTTTCGCTGGAGGAGGGTGGGTCTTTGCACGAAGGACTCTACTGTTTCGGGTCGAAAATCCGGAGCTTCTGGCTGAAGCTTTCTTCACGTAACCTCACGACTTCGGGCGGACCTACCTCAATCCCTAACGTCTCAACCCAACAACCCAAAATTCCCATTTCAAAATTCCTTTCCTATACAACTCAAACCCTGACATCCATAAACTCCTAAATCCCTAGCATCCTAAAACACTGAAATCCTTAACCACCCTAAACCGTAAACCCGTTCAAAAAACTCTCAGTTGACTCCAAGCAGCGCACGCGAGCGAGAGTTGCATGGATCACCTGGGAGAATCTGGCAGCTCGGGCTTGAACCATTTTCTCCAAGGGTTCTGAAAAGGTTCTATAGGAGTTCTATCTATATATATATATATATACACACATATTTCTGTACATCATATGCCATGGTGTTGGGGTTTTAGGAACTTTGAGCTTGGTTCTGGACGCAGCAGGGGTACAGGAGTTTCGGTCTTAGCAGTTCTCAATAAGCTGAGAGGATTTCAATTTAAGGATCTTGGAATGATTCAGTGCTGATGAAACCGACGGGAGAAAAGAGTTCACGGCCCCGGCTGCGCAATGCGTTGGACATCTCATTCGGCAATTTCTAACAGGAGAGCTGCTCAGAACAACTTACTATAAGACCTTAAACCAGTAAACTACCCTCCACCCTAAAACCGAAACCTGCCCTCAGCCATACCCTGAACAATAAACCCTAAACCCTCCCTAACATCTAAACCTCCCCTCAGCCATTGAAACCTTCACCCCAGAGCTCTTCCAATTGGTCTCAACTTATATGGGAGTTTCCGAAAATAAGGGGTACCTTATTTTGGGGTCCTTATAGTAAAGATCCTACTATTTAGGGTACTATATTAGGGTGCCCTGTTTTCGGAAATCATGTGGATCTCGAGCCTTAACATAGACTCGACCACAGCAGAGGAACTCGGCTTTGGACAAGCTCCAATCGGGAATCGTGGGAGGTGCTCCAGATGGCTTGTGGTCCAGGGCTGGTCTAGGGCTGAATGTGAGTGAAAGCTGCATTTCAATCAACGCCTCGGGCCTTCGCTTGTTTTGGGGGTTGTCCTTAGGGCTCATTGAATTTGCGCCGTTCTTCGCTGGGGCTGCTGCTGAAGCCTTTCACCGTTCCGTTCAGGGCTTGGGGTCTCGAGGTAGGGTCTAGTATAGCGTTTAGGAGTTTAAGGTCGCAGGAGAAGGCTGTACCATGCAAGCCCAGCTTACAGCGGCCGAGCAGAAAAGCCAAGGTCGCGGCTAAGTAGGGCAGCCATTCCTCAGGCATGTAGCGTGCGGAAGCCCAAAGCAGTCTAGCGGGGCGAGGAGATCGAGTATGCGACGAAGAGATTCGATTTATGTGATTCGTCCTCAGAGTCAGTGGAGGCTCGAAGTTGAGAATACCTCTGGTGAAGTCTGATTATATGGGACTTGGTACGAATGTCTGGGATAACGAAATCCTCAAAATCAACGCCCACACACCCTTGCAGCTGTGCGTGTCCTTAACTTAAGGGCTTCCAGTAGCTAGACAAGATTGTACGCAACCTCCACGGCAAGAGATCCGCAAGCTGTGAGAAGAGTGGCAGGCGGAGCAACCACTCTCCAAAACCGTCGTACCCCCAGAACTGCGACCGAGGGCGAAAGACCATCTTCTGAAAACTGAATTTTTGGCCAGCGCTGATTGTTTGCATGCCATGCTGGAGATTCAAGTCTTGCCAGCACGCTGCCAATTAATGCTGTCTTCCAGAAGCAGAAAACGAGCATCTTGCCAATGCAGGCAGTATCTATTTGCAGTATCGACTCTATCCTACGTCTTATACTTGGGTGTTAGCTGTACCATGTTACGGACATCTGTGCTATGCAGGAAATGTTCGGGCCCAGGCCCTCTCCGTTACAGATTCTGGACCACCCGGGGCCCTCTCTGTTACAGCTTTTTGNCGGAGCTGTAGCGGAGGGTGTAGCGGAGCTGTAACGGAGCTGTAACAGAGGCTTTGGCCTTTGTAGCTGGAATGTGTAACGCGCACCCTCCCGATCCTGTTACAGGGCGCCGGAACCTGATCATAAGCCCCATAGCAGAACATGGTAGAGCTGAAACCCAATCTTATACTGATAGCAAAACCAGCCATCCCAAGATCCCAGGTCGAACTCCAACGCCTAGGTAACAAAATAAGATGGTCCCAGCTGTGCGCGTAGGTCTCAGGTTTCGGCTTAGGGCCAAGATTATATACGATTGCAGGTCGGACACGTAAACCCTCAACCGAAACCTACACCGGAAACCCTAAAACTGTGCCCTTAACCGCAAAACTACACTCTAAACCCTAAACCTGAAACTCTGCGCCATCGAGAAACACAATGACTGCAGACAAGAAACTCGCAAGGAGTTGTGGAGGTATGCCTGTGCCTGAGAGAGCTAATCTAGACCCCTGATCTAACCTCCTCCCCGTCTGTCCAGGCATTATCCTAAACCCTCATTGCGGGAGGAAGATGCCCGAAGAAGGACGCCAGGCAGGGCTTTTAGCAGGGTTGGTACAAATCAGCAAAACTCAGGGGTCCTTTCAAACCTTGCATGACGAAAATGAGACAGGATTCATACAGGGAAGCAAAGGGTGGCTACTTGTAGTTGGCATATAGCCTTCGGTAGGCCTTGTAGCGCTCAATCTCGGAACCAAGTGAGTATGAAAGAGACTTTCGGGCCTAAATTGCTCTGCTCGTCTCATGTAATCCCCAAACCCTAATCCCTGAACCCTAAACCACTGGAGTAGTTCCTGTTTCTAGTGATCCGGGCTCGCTTGAACTCGGTGCCCTGAATGCCTACCGAATTGTTACTGCTGGCTTCGGAACGTCGGTCTCGGCCGTGATGTCTGCACAGTACGCCGCAAAGCCTGCAACGACTTTGATGGGAAAGCTTGGAGCTTAGGGTCGAGGGTTTACAAGTCCTAAACCCCAGGACGGTTGAAGCCACTGCCCTCCCAGGCAACGTCTGCCCCAAAAACCCTTCAACAAGAACCTACAGTGAACCCCAGAAAGTTGGAACGTGGATTAAGGATGATTCGTGCTAGGATTCCCTATACATTACTTTAAGGGTATGAGGATAATGATGTTCCAACTTTCTGGCTTCTACTGTAGAGGACCTAGAGCCCTAAACCCCGAAGCCTCATGTAATGGCTCAAGGCCTGGGATTTCGGGCAACCCCCTCTCCCTCAGTCCTCGGCTTGTGCAACAGCTACGTCCTGCTGCTGTCTTCGGCAGACGAATCTTGTATCACATGTAAGTAGGTGTTTCCATATAGATGCAGCTAGACTCTTTTACTTGTAATCAAAGAAGAATACCCAGCAGCCTCCTAAAAACCTACGCAATGAAGATTCAAGTTGTGTATTCACGGAATACTACAATTTTGGTTCGGCCTCTACCCCCGAACATTACATTAGAGCGCTGTTGCTCAATCAGCGAATAACTCCCTTGGCAGGGACTCCACGCAGACATGTAGCTCGAGCCCGCGAAACCAGCTGCATGCATCGAGGATCGTCCAGCCAGAACTGCAGACTGCGACTAGTAGCCTTGTCGCTGCTGCCCTACATGTTGCTGCTACTTGTATTGTTGCTGCTGTTGTTGGTCTTCGCCATCGTCAACGTTCTGTATGTCGATAGGTGAAGATGGTGATGATGACGACACTGAGGATGATCACTGCAGCTCATACGAAAGGCACTGCTTGAGGCTATACTGCAGACCTGAGACATCCTGAAAAAGGGTCTAAATCTAAATCTTACCTATCCCTTCAAAAGCGCTCGGCCTTGATGATAAACAAAAAGAAAGAAAGCAGACCTCCACCGATCTACCCATCTCGACGAGGAGCCTCTGCTTCGAACTGTCTCGAGCCTGGGGCTCTTTAGCCTGTGGAATGAGACACACCGCCTAAACCAAGCAGCACAGACTGTCGAGGATAGGGCTGAATCGGGAACCTTTCACAATGTCACACAACCTATGACCGTCTCGACGAACTCCCCCAATCTTCCAACTGTAGTCATGCTTCTGACGGCTGCAAACAAATGAGCACTGCCCAGAACCCTTAACCTTAAACATCCTTAAACCCTACAAGCCGCAAAAGAAAGTCCGTGATTAAGCCTTATAAACCCTAAACATCCCTAAACCCTATAAACCCTAAAACACTAAGCCCTCGCCTTGCACAGCGGCACGTCGCAGCTCGTCCCGCCAGGCACGGAGTGCTGCGCAGCCGCGAGGGGCAGCGAAGGCCTCGTCTCTGCGCAGGCATAAACCACAAAGCCATAAGGCATGTAAGGGTTCCTTTAAAGGGATACTATAAAGGTACTATAAGGGTTCCTTTAAAGGGCCCTATAAGGGACTATAATGTAAGAACCTGATTAAGAAACCTTGGGCCTTTACTAGGTTCCATATATGAGTCCTACTATTTTGGGGTTATAGGCCCAGGGTTTCTTAATCAGGTTCCTACATTACTGTTTTAGGGTTTAGGGCTTGCATACAGACAGACACACAGGTACTCATGCATACATCAAAGCATACCTACTTACGTACTTACATGCAGACATACCTTCATACTTGCTTACGTGCCTACAATCGTGGATGCATATGCACACGGGCCCCACAGAAGCACTTACATGTTTAGTGAACGTACTGTCTACCCAATACACTACATGGACATAGTGTAAACCTCCGTTGTAAGAACGAGGGCTAAACTGCTCGGCAGTAGCTCCTGATGCTGCCGGGTCGCCCAGCTTTCGAAGTAGCGCGCTCGTCCTTCAGGGTTTAGAGTTTAGGTGTTTAGGGGGCTTACGGGTTTAGGGTCTAATTACTACCGTCTTGGCTCCTCGGACTAAGAAGCAGCAACGACATGTGTCACGACTCGGTGTTTTGACCAATGCCACCAACAGCAGCGCAGTCAAGAATACAAAAAGCAACGAAGCTGATTACAAAAGTCATTTTGACAATCTTGACGACATGTCCTGAGAGTCTTGTGCGTGAGTGATGATAACGACGAATATTGTTTTTTAGACAATTTGCGGTATTCCTGACGATGATGGCGATGATGATGCTGATAGTGATGTTGATGATGATGTTGATTGATGATGATGATGATGATGATGATGATGATGATGATGATGTTGATGGTGATGATGATGATGATAAGGATGATGATGATCATCATCATCATCATGATGGCGAGGATGATGATGATGGTGATAAGGATGAAGATGATTATCATGATGATGGCGAGGATGGTGATCATGATGATGATGACGATGATAGAGTCAGATGCATGTCCATTTTGGGCACATATCCCTACCCTTGTTGCCCTTTGTTGCGCTTGCTTCTAGAATACTGCATTCCGAGCCTCCGTCGCTGTGCCAAAGGTGCGGGAGTAGACCTTATCAGAGTTTTGCGGAGTCTACGAGAATCCTGGCATTGAGGATCAAGGCTTTCGAATAGCTTTGCCGAGACGGCTTGTCTGAGGTCTACGTCTTTGAGACTTGTAGGTGTTGTTACCCCAAACCCTACCTTAACCCCAAGTAACCTACCTTTTTAAGGACTTATATAAAGAAATCATATTAGGGAACCCTAAAAAAGGTAAGCTATATGGGGTCCAGGTATGCCTTAAAACCGGTGTTGGATGAAACCGCAAACTTTCGGAAGCTACCGGGGTCAGGAAGGGCTTGGCGGCAGTGAACTGCGGGAGCGCAGGGTTTAGGGTCTAGGGCTACATGTTCGGGTTGTTAATTTAAATACAATTGGGGAGCCTGACTTCGCATAGAAGTCCATCTACATTGGACTCATGGTATAAGGTCTAAAAGGCTAGACCACTGGAATAGAACACTTACACGTAGCCCCTTGATTCACCGATCCACTTGGGATGCAGGCTGGCGGTGCTGGGAAGGGGATTTGGGGCGAAGGGCATGAGGGATCTGGGATTCGGGGTTTTAGGCCTTAAACCTGAGCCCTAGACGCCAAACCCGAAACCGTAAACCCCCAAACCCCTAAACCCTAAACCCCTAAACCCCTAAACCCCTAAACCCTAAACCCCTACACCCCTAAACCCCTAAACCCTAATCCCTAAACCCTTGCTTGTGGGTTGTTGGGAGGACCCTGGCTTCTCGGCATCCTGGGCAAGAAAAGCTGAATATGACGGGTTTTTACACCTACCGGTCGCGCAACAAACCGACCTTTTTAAGGAATCATATACAGAAACCATTATAAGGAACCCTGAAAAGGCAGGGCTTTTTCGGCTACAGGTAGGGGTACCTTCGGGGTTTTCAAAGAAGGATCCCATGATTTAGGGTTTTCGGGTTTAGGAAATTCCTGAAGCTCCAGTAACACGAATCCTGAATGCTGATGGCATGCGGAAGGATGTTGCAGGCGTCGAAATTCAAATCATAGGCCTAAAAAACAACTTGCAAACGAGAATTCTCGACTTTGAACCCTGCTCACCAGAAGTTTACTGGAAGTTTACTGAAGCCCATGTAGTTCCAGAAGTGATCTGTTGCCCCCCCAGCACGTCTCGACGTGCCCAAGCCTTCCTTCGTTCGACCTTTCATTCAAAGAGAATGAATGCACTGCAGCCTTCCGATAAGCGATAATTCAAACTGTTGCTTCGGAAACCTGAAACCGATAAACCCTCGACGGTTTGCCCCACCGGGAACAACACGTAACAGTACGAGAAAAGCAACAACTGCAGCAGCCAAACTAAAGACGACAACACCAGCAATCGCAGCAGCAAGAGCACGCCACCGCCACCAGCATCACCGCCAGCAACACCACCACACCACCACCTATTATATTACATTACCTGGACCATCGTTCTCCGCGAGTATTCCCGGTGAACAAGTAAATAAGTCAAATTGGCATATTCCAGGAGAACAGGTTAAATTAGGGTTTTCGCAACATATTTCATGTCAAACTCCCCAATTTCAAGTTAAACATTTCATGGNGGTGTTTGCATATCGCATACATGCACTGCATAAACATGCATGCTGGAATGTAAAAAAACGTGTACATGAGCATGCACACAGGAATGCAAGAACACATGTTTTTCTGCACCAGACCCTGCGACTGCTGCTTGTACACACCCAATGCTTTCTGCATCGTACGAAGAGACAGCTGCAAAGCATGGTTCGATCGGCTGATTCTCGAAATCTGGCCGATGTAATCTTCATCGCTCCAGCACGAC
>BGNK01005958.1:0-14932 GCA_003297005.1 Symbiodinium sp. clade A Y106
TCAAGACTGGACCAAGGCTTGACGTCACAAAGGAATGTCTGCTTGAGTGTGACTGGGGAAAGTGATTGATCTCTGGTATCCCCTGGAGTGTGAATTGTATCATTGAATTTTGCACTCTCTCTCTCTCTCTCTCTTTCTCTGTCTTTCAAAAGAAAGCATAAAATACGAGGCCATGAGCCCCATATCCGAAGACCAAGCTGAGTCCGGAGCCAGCAGTAGGAGGTCGGGCCTTATGGTGGCGCTTTGGGGAGGTTGGATGCGGGCTGAGCTTTCAGGGTGGAGGCTTTAGGGCTTGGCTTTGGAACGTGTTGAAGGCTCTGGCCTTAAGTTTTAGGGTTTACCTTAACCTTGAATAACCTACCTTTTTAGGGTTCCTTATTATGATTTCCTTATATAAGTCCTTAAAAAGGTACGTTATTCCGGGTTAAGGTAGGGTTTAGGGTTAGGAAGTAGAGTTTCGGGATCAAGGCTGAGACTTCAGTGTTCGGGTGCTAAAGTCTTGCCAACAGCGAGCAGGTAAGCAATCAAGGAGGTTCCGTGAGATTGCAGGGATTTTCTATGGCCTGAGGGCGGCCAGCAGTGTATCGGATTGGGAAACCTCAACCCCAAACCCAAAACCCTGCACCCGCAGTGCTTAGGCTGTCGCTTCCTCCAAAATTCCTAGGCGGCCTTGAGACGTTTACAGCTCGGACTCATGGGCTGGCGGTGATACAGTATATAGTTGAATGTGTTTTCGCTTTATGTTGGCATACTACATATGAGTGTGTATACACATTTATACACACATACATAAATATATATATATATAGGTATATCTATATCTAATATATATATATATATATATATATACATATATCATATATATACATATATATATATGCGCATACATATGTATGTACACAGACCCTTGATTAAGTGCAACTGTTCGTCTATGTCTGTGTGTGTTTCCGCGATGAAACCACTTTCGCTCCACAAACGGCCTGGGAAATGTGGTTGATCATGACCATGCGCATGTGTACCGTTGTTAGTGTTGCAACAAGCCCAGTAACCTATACTATGCTACTGAGTCATCTCTAAACCCGCCGAAACTGTGAAGCATAAAAACCCTCTAACCTCCCAGCCCTGAAGCAGCCGAACCTACCTGCAGCCCTCAGAATCACTACAATAAACAAACCATACTAAAGAGCCTTACAAAAGTAGTTGTTTGTGCAAAAAACCCTGTAGAACCCTTCAAGGGACCCCTTATAGATGTCTCTAAAGGAACCCTCTAGCCTATTGCTCAGCTCTCGGCTCGAGGAACAACGCTTTGGCCAAGGAAACACCTGGGAGCCACACATTTCTTCTCCACCCACAGTCATTGCTCTATTCTCTATTCCTCATAAGGGTTTCGGGTTTAGCGCTCATAGGGGTTTGGGGTGTAGGACTTACGGTGTTGTTCAACCACGGAGTATGGGCTTCTGGGCTTTAGCAGGTTCAGTGCAGCAACGTAGCCAGCCGGGTCGGCAAACGAGCAATTGTTTGATAGCACATGTCGCCGGCTTCCCCGGGTTTGCGGTCGATCGGTGTAGTCCCAAATCCTGAAGCAAAGACTTCCAACTGACTCGAGATGCACTAGTAGACTGCGAAGCGTTAAAATAAAAGACCCAACTGGCCAAGGGCTTTGTCCAGAGACCCAATTGTCATATCCTAAATATGTGACAAATACGAAATACAAATATCACAATATGATGACGACATAGTTAAACTCAAAACCATATAAATGCCAAATTTCCTAGCCCCAAGGCCGCAATCGCTGACTCCGCCTCTCAAGCCCACCTGCTGCCATGACCGGGCCCCCTTGCGCATCCTCCACCCTCCGGACCTCAGGAAAATGCTGTTTAGGGTTTAGGGTTTAAGACTAAGATAGCTTAAGGTCTCATGGCTGAGGGTTAGAGTTTTAGGGAGATGTCTTCGAGTCTGCGAACTATAAAACCCGGCAGAGGCCTTCAACGCAGAAGCTTTACAACTGCAAACACGGAGAACCTTGCTGCAACCGTGTGATTTATTTAAGTGAACATACCCACCCCAGTCTTCATTGTGGAGGACCGTATGGCTCAGTCATGCAGCATGTCGCCGGGCTGATAGCCACAGTTCCCAACAATGCCTTTCATATTCTGTCATAAATATACCTAGATGATGATATACCTAGATGAAGGGGTTAAAACGATATTCATGTACTGACATGCCAAAATATTAATATATACCACTATAGCAATACAATAGAGTGATCGTGTTCAGAATTCAGTGTGCATTAGGAGCATGGCTTGAACACGAACGGTTCAGTCTACTCGGACCCAGATCTGACGCCGAACAGCAAAGGCCACCGAGGCAATGATCTGAATCTAGACTTCGTCATGAGCCCTTGCACCCAAAACGCTAAACCCCAAGGCCTAAACCCAAAACAGTAAGCCCCGAAACGTCCTAAAACCCTCAATGAATCCTGAACTCACAGACTTCAAGCCCCCAACCCAGACCCCCGGGCGGATCTAAAAAGTAGATCCCCTGATTTGGGACCCTAGCTACTAAAGGGTACTTTATAGGAACCCCCTTAAGGGATCTACTTTTTGGATCCTCCCGGGGGTCTGGGAACAGTGCAATAGCTTGATGGCTTGAGAATGTAATGTTCACAGGGTCTACAAGTTTCAAGGTTAACGGTGTCAACTGATGGGCTGCGACTTACTGTCTGGAGTTTAGGGGTGTGTAGAGTGTAGGGCCCAGCATAGAGTCAAACTCGCCGTGGCATTGCACCATATAAGATGATCCACCATGACAGACTATATAATAGACTATGATTTGAAATTTAACCTTACGACAAGGTCCTACAAAAGCTTGCCATTGGTCTGAGCCGCAGTATGTTGACGGGCCCATCGATCATCTCCTTGGCTTCCAAGCGATGAGGAGATGCTGGGGGAAGTCGAGAAGTGTGGAGGATGTAAGTGGTTTAGGTTTAGGCCTGAAGGCCTAGAAGCTTCTTGGGCACGCTTTAGTAGTTTAAGGATTGAAGGCCACATTTGGTGATGGGTTTAGGTTTAGGACTCGGGGCCTAGAACGCTTGAAGGATTGAAGGGCTTCTGTTGGGGCTAGCGGTGTCAAGCCCCGGTACGCTGTGGATGGGTGAAACCTGAAAAATCGCCACGAAGGAACTGCAGATGCATGTAGTCTTGGGCACGGTGCCGGGTGCTGCAGCGAAACAAAACCCATTTTTGAGGCACACCATATACAAGGGATCTATAAGGGTTCCTTTAAGGATACTATTCGGGTTCGTTTCAGGTGTTGGAGCGCGAGCCTGATCTTCTGGGAAGCGGATCCATCAGTTCTCTCTTCTTCGATTCTAAGATAGACTAAATATACAAGGCCACCAGTAGGAAGCTAACATCAAGAGCATTGCAAAGACCGCAAACAAATATGGATAACTCGAAAGGTTGCTTGCAGTTTAGGGCTTAGGGTTTAGGGCGACCTAAACCCTGAACCCGTGCAGGCGCTCGAGTGTATTCAGTGCCAACTATCTCTGCTTGATATCTGCCTTGATCGTTGCTTTGGCTGGGTTGACAAGCCAAACCTAATACTGTTAAACCAGACTCCAAATATCGAATTCAGCAAGTTCGGTATCTATGTACGTATCTACCTACTTATCTATCTGCCTAACATCTATCCACCTATCGATCTATCTGTTATCTATCTTCCAAGAATACGTAATCATGTCCTTGCTTGTTGCTTCTGATACATGTAATTCTTGCTTGCTTGCTTGCTTGTATGTGTATTGCTTCTAGTGCTTACTTGCGTTGTTTGCTTTACTTACTTTATTTATCTTATTTACAAGCACGAGCCTGATCTACTGGAACACAAGGGAGCAGACAACTCGAAAAGGGAGGCTTAAGGCTTACGGTTTAGCGCGCCTGCACTCGTGTGATTTCTTGCCAACAATCTCTGCTTGCTAGGGTTGACAGTGCAAACCCAAACTGTTAATCGTAAACCCCAAGTATCGCTTTCAGCAACTTCGATATCTGTGAACCTGTGCATCTATGTACCTATGTATGTATGTATATATCTATTCGTCTATCTTACATATTCATCGATCTGTATCTACAGTATTCATCTACCTATCTATCTGTTTATCTTTCTCTATATCTAACCATCTGTGTTCTATCTTGCAAGAACACATACTAATTTTGTCCTGGCTTGTTTTCTGACTCATTCCTTACTTCCTTGCTTGCTGTACATATTCTGCGTACACTACTTCCGTGCTTTGTTTGCCGTACTTGTGCTCTCCTGTATGCTTTTTGGGTATTTACATATTTGTACGCATCTCTTGTCATGTTTGTATCATGCACCTAAGCAACATGCATCATGCGGCCTAGGAACGCTGGTGAACCCAAGGCCGCAGAGGATCTTCCTCACGCGAGCCTGCTCCGGGTGATGCCCAGGCAAGTTCAGGATCTGGGTGTAAGGTGTATCGTTTTAGGATTTTCAGGGCTTGGGGTTTAAGGGTTTAGGGGTTGAGGGTTAATTGGTTAGGGTGTAGGGTTTAGTGCTTAGGGTTTAGGGGTACACGGTGGGGTTGGGGTAGACGAGGCATAGGACCTTCGAGCGTCACTGGCTGACTCAAGAACTCACGGCACGAGGGGGAGCCTAAGGGGACTCAAGTATGTTGCAGCTGACCATGCCAGGATCAGGACATCATGAACGGACGTGAAAAAACGAATAAGGGCGTGAATAGTCAGAATGGGGTTTGCAAGTGTATCAACCTAGGGGACTGAAGAATCAGAGTGGGGGTTCGGGGTCTATTGCACTAGAACTGTGACTAGAACTGCAGTAGGGAAGCTGGAGGAATACTTGTTCAAGCTCTCCCTACACTATCCTGCCAAACTGCTCAAGACATGGGACTGCTTTTGGAGCTCGATTCAACCAATATTGGATGACGAGAGTGGGTCGTGAGGGTCTTAAGATTTAAAGCACTGCACCAAACTTGTAAAGGAGTTAACTGGACAGTTGTATCAGTTAATCATATCACTCAGCAGATGAAGGCTTTAAGATGAAGGAACTCTGAACCGTAAACCCCGGCAACACCCATGGTATAAAGGGCGAGCGCAGGACATTTGCCTCGGCGGCGTCTGCGCCCATGGCCTGCCATGACCGGCACGAGATACATTGTGTTTGGAGCCCTTTGTTCCTAATCCCCAAACCCTAAGCCTAAGCCTTAAAGATACATTGTATTTGAGCTCTTTCCCAAACCCTAAGCCTTAAACTTTGTTCCTAAACCCCAAACCCTAAGCCTTAAAGATACACACTATTTGAGCTCTTTGTTGAGCATAGGTCGTTTTCAAGAGAGGCGGGTTCACTTGCTCAGGGCATTCGACTTCGAGCGGTAGGGCTTCGCATTGAATGGCCTAACCCTAAGGCTCAAAATAGCCCAAAAGCCTTATATAGTATGGTCTTAGGGCCCAAAAGCCTTATAATATGAGTCCTTAGAGCCTTAGGGTAACTCTACTGCCTTCAGGGCTTGGCTTTGGGGAGTTTCAGACTTCGCCTTTGGCCGCTAGTGGTCTGGCGTGCGTAGTATAGAGTAAATATAGAGGCCTTCATAAATAGAATAGGGCTTTGGATTCCTTTTATGGCATGATGGTATAAATTAAGCAAGGAATCCAAAGGAAAAGTATTGGTACATAGCTTGGCTGTCAAATTGAAGGCGGGTTTGCGGGCGGAGTCTCAGGTGCTGCTTTAAGGGCTTTGGGTTGAGGGTTAGGGTTTTCTTCCGCCATACAACCTGGCAAACAAAAATCTTGAAGAACTTGTGGCTCAACCTGAACCCAATTTGCCGCCCCAAACTTCAGGTGCCAAGCTCACTATCTCTGTTCCCGGAACCGTTGGCAGCCCTTCCGTACCTCAAGGTCGTCACAAACCGCGCTTAGCTCGTCGCAGAGCTTCTGCAACTCTTCTGCCTGCCCAGCTATATCTCAGAAACTTGCATACTGTACTTTCTATCCCAAATACAACTGCTCAAACGCAAGGACGAAGCGATGGCGAGCACAGGAACATCCCCTTGCTCCTAATACAAGGGCATTCCTGATTAGAATAGGGTGTGGGGGTAAAGTGCACTATACTTAAAACAGAGAAGCAGAAGGAACAATCTTAGCGGTTACTGAATATTCAGGCTTCTGTATGATTTGCGTGCAGTTTTCGGGCCAACAGATGGAGCGGCAATGGTTTGAAGGCTCAAGAAGAAACTAACGGACATACTTGTCGGGTAACTACAGGATACCTCTCGTAATGATCTTCGTCGATGGCGGCCCTCCCTGTCGAAGGCTCCGAAACCGCAAAGTTCAGCATTTTGGGGTACAGAGTACAGGCTGTAGAGTTTCTGAGGTTTGGGGCTTGGTTTCAAAAAGTTTGGGGTTTTTTGACTGGGATGAAACCCCCCCCCCCCCCAAAAAAAAAAAAAGCTCCGCGCTCGCAGAGTCTTACATACCACCGACGCCTCCTCCCCTTCGCCGAAGGATTCGAGCCTTGTGAGGCTCCACTTTGAGCAGTTCGGTCGACGCCCAACGGCTTCGGGTTTAGGGGTTTAGGGGTTTTAGGGGTTTAGGGTTCAGGTTTAGGGCATAGGGCTTTGGGGTTTAGGGGTTTGGGGTTTACGGTCTTAGGGTTCAGGTTTAGGGCTTGAGGTCTGAGGGTTTACGGTTTTAGGGTTTGGGGTTCGCGGTCAACTTTGACTTCGCCCAATTAGGGGCCAAGATTTCGGCTTCCCGGATCCAGGGTCTGAGATCCAAGCATAGGGGTGTTGATTCCGGAATCAACGAAAAACTCATCCCTTAGCTTGACCGAACTAGAATAAGGGCTTGGAGTGTAATATACTCGCATTGTAGAGGGCGTATAAGGGGATACTGCCAAGTCTGCAGCCCGAAAGGCAAAATCAGAACGCCTCTAATCCCGAAGCGTTAACGATTCAGTGAGCGATTCAGGTTGTAAGGGACACCGAATATTGAGCCTACTTTATAAGGTCCGGAATAGAAGCGCCAGCCAAGGAACCGACTCCCAATATTTCAGGAAATCCAATTTGGCACCTCCAGATAGACCCCAGACACCAAGACCTGAAAGGCGAAACCCAAATTTTTGAACCCGTCAACCTAAGCCCTAAGCCGAAGCCTTAAAGCTTTGCACAAATCTCTGTCGCAAGCCAAGAACCCACTGCAACCAAAGTCCTATGCACCTGCTGCTCCAGGATGCCTGAAGCCCTCTAAACCGAAACATACAACCGCATACTTCTGAAGCCTTCCTGAATCCCGAAACCCTAAGACCCCCAAGCCTTAAACCTAAACTCTATAAACCTACCCTAAACCTACAACCCAGAAACCAAAACCCAAAACCTACAACCGTACGAATCCCGAAACCCTCAAGCACGCGGACCCTGAAGACCTAAACCTAATCCCGAAACCCCAGCATAATAAACCCTGAGCCACTGAACCTCTAAACTCAAAACCACTTAAGCCCCCAATCCCTGCTGCATACCGAAACCCGAAGCCCAAACCCTCAACCCCTAAACCTAAACCCTAAACCCTCGACTTCTAAACCTAAACCCCAAAACCTTAAACCCGCCACCCCAAAGCCAAAACCCAAAACCCTGAAATCCCTGAAACCCTCTACTCCCTGAACTGGGTGCTTGCGAACCAGAAGCCTGTGAAGCTTAGTTGCTGGGTCCATACGCCCCAAAAAGTGTACACTTTCAGTTTTATAGTGGGTAATATCACCCCAAAAAGTGTAAAGTGTATCCACTCAGCTACTAAGGAAGCCCGAAATCCGGAGATTCTCGGCTCTGGACTTCTCTAAGAGACGAGCCTGCGATGTAGGCTTAGGGTCTCGGCTTTAGGGTATCGGGGTTTAGGGTTTGGGGTTTTGGGCTTTGAGGGGTTAGGGCGTGGGGTTTGTAGGGTTTAAGTTTTAAGCTTTAGGGTTGGAGGCGGATTGAGCTTTAGGATTTGGTTTGGGCTTGGGGTTTAGGGTTTGGCATTTGGGGTTTGGGTTGAGGGTTTAAGGTCTGGCGCTGAGGGTTTGGGGTTGATTGGGGTTTGGGGCTTTGTTTTGGGGCTTTAGGTGGGGGGCCGAAGAACTGGATTAAGACCTTAGGGTTACCACGTTGACTGAAGTTCTTATCAAAAGCTCTTGCAAGTGTTCTGTCAGGCGTTTAAGGCCGACGGCCTGATCAACTTTTGTGCTCCACCCTGTTTAGTGCACTGCAGCACCAGCCCTTGCATAGACGATTAAAGTAGTGCGTTTTCGGGATCAGTCTGGATTTGGGTCCCCGACATAGGATCTGCGCATGAACCCTGACGCCTCGGAGCCTTACCTCCCAAGGCCCAGAATGACAGCAAGTAGCCCAAAGCCCCGGAAAAATAGCCCAAAGCCTTGGGAAATGCCCCAGCTGTACACTTGACAACACTGCAGCCTGAGTGAAGCCAAACACGCAAGTATACCCTCAGCCTGATCAGATAGCCCAGATCGGGCGGGAAACGAAGTTCAAGCACCACATGAAAGAACCCTGCAACACCCCCATGATTCGGTAAACAAAACACGCCGCACTTGCCCCACCCCGAAACCGGGAAAGCTTGCAAATACGAAGGCATGGTATCCCGAAACTCTTAAAAGACCTACCCTTTGTAAGGGTCCTTGTTATGATTTCCTATATATTAATATTAATCCTTAGATAACCTACCTTTTTTGGGTTCCTTGCTATGATTTCCTTGTATGAATCCTCAAGAAGCAGATCTTATAGGTTATCGTTTTTCAAAGTATTTATTATGATTTCCTTTATGTAAACCCTCAAGAAACAGATCTCGTAGGGTCAGGTCCTAAAAAGCCCCTGCCCCTGGGGGCTGCCAAGCACCTCGGAAGCGAGCAAGTTGCGGCGCGTCATGTCAGCCGAGAGCACCTCGTCCACAACCTTGGGATGCACCCGTTCTTTACGGTTTGTGCTTTTAGGATTTGGGATCGGGGGCTTCATTCAAGGTTTTGGGCATCGCCGGGTGAAGTCAGCTTTCGAATGAAAAAATATCAAAGCCAGCCATGTGAACGCACAACCCCACGAAGCCCTGCCTTCGGCAGACCTAAAACCCCTCTCCATACAATTGCTGCCGTCATGCTAAAAACCAACCCCCAAACCCCAAACTCCAATGCCCTCAACCCAGACAAACCGAGTCCCTGACCGCCGACCCCGTTGGCGGCAAAGCTCATGTTGAACCGTAAACCCCAAATCGAAACCCTAAACCCTAAACCCCTGAACCCTGCACCCCTGAACCCTAAACCCTTGCAATCCAAACCCCCAACCCATCCGCCCTTGGGATCCGCACGTGAAGCTCCGTGGCCTCGGCCTCCTGACACACAAAAAAAACATCACTGGGGGTTCGGGGATCAAATATTTGCATCGTGGCGAATATAAACATGAACATGTGTGCGTAGATATGTATATAATGTGTACATATATATATATACCCTACCCCCCCTCTAAAACCCCACGTTCAGCAGAAACACCGCATCATGCATGGCAGTGACTGCAAGTGCACAATCTTGAAACTCAATAATATTTCTTTCGCCAGAACAGACATCTGATCGTGTCTTCCTCTTAGAGCACTGACTATGTTAGCAATTTCGAGGCCCCAATCGAGTTCAAAGCTGAACATGTCTTCTGCTGTCAGAGGCTCCTCATCGTTATTCCTGACTGAGCCCGAATGGCTCTGACCAGAAAAAAAGACTGTAGGTTCGTATCAAGAAAAAGCGCAAAAGCAGATAGTTGTTAAAGCCCCTCCCCATATTCGGCGGGAGCTTAAACAAAATGTCACGGACGCAGTAAATAATGGATCCTCAACTGAACGGCTGCATTACACAGCACGGTAGTCTGGATTTGCTTTGATAATATAGACTGATATTCCAGTAAGGAAAGACAAGAAAGTATGACAAGTAAACTGAGTAGTGCATCCATCCGGAAGTGTGCCAATACGGCGAGGCCACTCGGTGGGCGCTTCTGGCACAGGACGTCCAACAGGATCGATTGCTAATCAAAGATCGGACAGCAATCTCTGCTGGAACTCTGCCGACAAAGAAAGCCGACATGTTGGAAGTGGTGGCCGGGATGACTACTTAATTAGATGATCCAGTATACTGCGGAGGACAGCAGTGTGTTGGAAAGAACTTGTTCCATTTGCGGATTTCGTGTACACGACTCTCGAAGTAATCTCGGAATAGGATATGCATGGGTCTGCGGTGGAGCGAAGCTTGCACGGCAATCATGAGCATACCCGGTTCGCGGTTGTCGTATATGCAAGCGCATGAATCGGACTGCTGTGTGCTTACGACACAGCAAGGTACGCGAAGCAGCTGCAGATATCAGTGTTTTAGCGTCATAAACAAACACACATAGATGGGATATTTCTTCTGTTATGTTATATGGTAGCTGATAAAGCTCGCTACATTGACATAGGATTGAGCTGGACGGTGTGCAAGGATACTTGTGTGACATCAAAATCACAAGTATGGCCTCTTCTGAAAGAAGGCTCCACGGAAAGGTTTAGGCAGTAACGAGCTTCTTGACATTCTGGCTGCATAGCAGACCGCAATGCAGCCACAAGTCATTGTTCTTGTGCCAGTTCTCGTATTGTGCAGAGTGCAGATCGAAGCTTGGCGCTCAGAGCCCTGCTCCTCGCACGACATTTCTGATTAACGATGATTTTGTCATTCCGAGACCATGCTCGATCAATGGTTTGCGTCCCAGACTTCACTTTGATAATGCGCTTTGTGTTTCACGAGTCTGACGTAGTGCGGCTTCAACCAACGATAATTGCCATCCATTTTTACCCTCTTGTTGGCATGGACCACGCGATCGTGAATGACTCCATCGATAATCAACTTGTACGACTTTGCGGCATCAGTGTGGCGAACAACCCGACGATTTGCCGAGAGCTTTCAACTCCAGCTTCCTGATAGCTCCAGGTCCCGGTGCTCGCTTGACTGTTAGTTTGGGGTCCAAACGAAAACGCGCGAGGGTCTCAGGTTTTCCACGTTGCACAACACCAGCCCCCTGGTGGTTAGGGATTACATAATCTGGTATAATGTGTATTAAAAAAGCGAAGGTATAACTAGGTTATGCAAACGAAAACAGCGAGGTGCAATTACCTAAGCAGCATTGTGGTATCTTTCTTTAATCTTCACGAGGTGCTTCCACTGAATGTCATTGCTGAAGTCGCGTCTGTCAAACGTGGCTTCGTCTGCTTCTACATCCGCCCAAGTCGTGCCACTGCCAAAGATAATGCTTTTCTGTTTGGATTCAACATATTCCTGTCGCAGAAGACAAAGCTTCCGGTTAATCTCCTCAATAGCCTATGGTTGATGTCCATCAGCATGTGACTTTGATTGAGAGGTGACGCCGGTCATGTCGATAAGGAGTTTGTCCCGAACCAGAAGCTTGAGGATGCCCTTGTTGTCCACTACCAAATGGTCGGAGAGGGTACACTTCCACTTGTTGGATCGTTACGAAGACCATGTGGACCTACCAGAGCGTTCTTGGGGTGTCGGGCACATCTTGCCAAGGCTTGGTTTTCGCCATGGCTGGTTTCTACATCGCCGGCAGGGCTTTCCCCTTTTTTGGGAACAACTGAGGAATTGACCCGTTTGGTCATCAGTGCAGGCAGCACCAAGAGGCAGGGATCTAAGAACCTACAGGTCACTTGATGTAGAACAAGGCCGAGAAAGATGTTACGAGAATGCAAACATGGATGCTCAGAACGACATTGCATTGCGTCGAAAAGTCCAATCTCTTTCTTTTGCTCGCCGCAGATAGGGCATGTACCGTCGTCATGATTAGCTCTTCAGGCTCTGCCATACCTTTCAGACGTAAACATATATGCTATGGAATACTTAAGCATTTTAAAAAAATTGAAGTTTATGTTGTGCTAGAAGAATACCGTTGCAGAGCTTTCATCAAAACTTGCTGTAGTCATACTACGGAACCTGGGCTTCGTCATTCACTTGATCACCGAAACCAAGTATATGAGACTCCGAAGGCGAAGCAACATCCATCTCATCGGATGCTTCCATATCCGGATTTGAGACGAATTGCTGGGATGGAGCAGAGGGAGCTGCAAGGTCAGACTGCGAGGGCGACAGCTCGATGGTAGTGTTCGGACCAAGAGATCTATTCCATGAGTGGCAGTTCAAGAGGAAAGTGGCATAATCCTGCTCAAATTTTTCCTGCTTGATTTTGCGTTCCGGCGTGATGGGTGCAGCAGGTGGTACCGGGGGAGGGCTGTCCGCTTCGAGAGGTTCTCCAGCACGCATGGTCGCCAAACCTGCATGAGAGTCGTCGAACTCAGAGGGTTCCATCTTGATGACAGGGTCCGGAAGAATGTTGCTATAGTGCCTCTGCAAATGTGTTTGTTGGAATGGATACGAACAGCTTCTTCGAACCAAACTCTTTCTGTGGCAACGCTGGCATCGTGGTCACATGGGGGTGGACCATCTCCCTTGTAGTTGTTGAAACGGGGCTTGCACTTATCCACCAAGTACATGCAGTCTTTCAATAAACACACTGCGCTTGTGAATGGCTCTGGTGTCGGCACTGGGAATGTGGCCTATGGCGGGCCCGATCATCTTCACGAAGCCATCATGAGAGATGGATGTGGCCTCTGGGTTTGCAACCTCCAGGTCGGCATACGAGCTGCCGGTGATAATGCGGAGTGGCCTTGGACGACTTTGCAGCTGTCCACCTCTCCTTGAGGATACCCTTGTTGTTGCTGACATCAGAAAATGCATTTTTCTTAATAGGCTCAAGAGACACGTCCCCATCATCGTAAAGAGCAGGAGTGGAATTGAATTGCAAGCCACGGAAGACATCGAAGTCTTCCGCAGTGCGAAAGTTTCCGTCTCCTCCGTGATATCCACTAAAGAGCATGGCGGTGATGCGAGTCAAACGGGGTTTCCCAACCCCAGGCTCTCCCATCAACTAAAGGCTGTGATCCAGTAAGCCGACGGCGTCTTGGAAGGTATTGTGCAGAAAGGTTGGGTGAAGGTCTTCGACGGTGAGGTCATACCTTGTGATGAGTTTCGCCAGACAGTTGTCATTTGCCCAAGGCCCACTACACGAGCTTTTCAGACCAACCACGAATCCGACAGCCATCTTTGTGCATGTGTCAATGAATAGAACGAAGTTGCTTCAACTGATTTCGATCACGCTTTGCCTGCGGTATTCTTTGCTTTATCAAGTAGATGCGCTTGATGATGGTGTAGTTGCCATTCGAGTGTTCCTGAACGAGGTGCTGTGTCTTGTAATCAAAAGCGGCTCAAAAGCCGGGTTGCCCTTGAGCTTCATGAGAACAGGCAGGTCGCTCCAGGCCTTGTCCTTAAAAATGCCTTTGAGATTGTCAATGTCCAGGAGTAAAGCAACACTGAATGCCGTCAGAGGCGAACGGCTCCAGGACGTGCAGTCAAGATACCTGAGGCGTGGGGTTTCAGGCGGGCGGGTTACATATTATGTGCACATATATATATATATATATATATATATACATATGTATGTCCCATGGATATGAGCATCAAGGAATCGAACAAGTTCTGGCTCACATATTACAGTGATGATTGACCACGTAAGCATGCCGGGGCAAACCTCTCCTTTCGATAGCTCTTAAGGGTTCAGGGTTTACGGTATTGGTTTTAGGCTTTAGGGTTTACCTGCGGCTGTATGAGATGCTGAATTCCCCTGGCTGATAGCGTCTACACTCCCAACTGGCGGCCGCAGATATTGAGGACTTTCGCATGCGGCTTTATTTCAGAATTCACTAACAACACGGCTCATTGACGATCATGGCCTTG
The DNA here is from genome assembly GCA_003297005.1 of Symbiodinium sp. clade A Y106. Classification (NCBI taxonomy): domain Eukaryota; class Dinophyceae; order Suessiales; family Symbiodiniaceae; genus Symbiodinium; species Symbiodinium sp. clade A. The sequence continues at coordinate 13,891 of BGNK01005958.1, forward strand.
CAGATTGCAGACTAGATTGCTTTCAAAACAACTCAATGTGAGACCTGAACCCTATAAAGGTTCCCAGCTCGCAATAGTTAAGTACTTGAGTCTTGAGGTTATCGGGTACAAGTTCCGAAGGCTTGTCTTGAAAAGAGTATATGAATAGTTCTCTAAATTGGGGTCCCTTTTATTTTACAAGTGTGCAGTACTTTCTTGGGGATCGAAAGGGGGACCCTACTTTAGAGAACAACCCATAGTATTATTAGGTACTCGGACCCTCCGGGAAACTGGAACTGTCAACCGAGGACTCTGAACTCGAACTTTGGGTTCCAGGTAAACCCTAAAACCCCAACCCTAAACAACCTCCGAATGCAACATGCACAACTACAGGCAAACCTGAACCACCTTCCAGCCTCAAAGCTACCCTAAACCCTGACCCCTAAACCCAAAGCTATATGGCCCAGCTCAGGACGATAGACTCTAAGCCTCTACCCAACCCGGCAGCCGCTCAAACATGCTGAAGCCTAAGACCTAACCAACTCCTAAACCTTGCTCCCTCAGCCCTAAACCTTACGCCCCAAAGCCATAGCACTAGAAATCCTAGACCCATATATTCAAAAAACCGAAAAGTTAAGTTGTACCCCAGCCCTCGTTTTTGGGACCCGCAGCACTTTACTCTTAAAACCATGAACCTATGTACCTTTAGCCTAAACCACAAAAACTAAAAACTAAACCCTAAACGCCAAACCGTTGAGCCTACAGCCCTTACTATAAGGGTTACTACTATAAGGGTCTACTATAAGGGTTACTATAAGGCTACTATAGTATAGAAGCCCTAAGCCTTGATCCCCCCTCAGCTGAGGCATCTCCTGCTGTACCAGGCTTACGGTCCAGCGCTCCGGTAGTGGGAGCTTCCGGGTGGCCAAGTGCTTCAGCCTTCGATGGTGATAGGGGTGATAGGGGATTCAGGGGCTTTAGGGGATTCAGGGGCTTTAGGGGATTCAGGGGCTTTAGGGGATTCAGGGGCTTTAGGGGATTCAGGGGCTTTAGGGGATTCGGG
>BGNK01005958.1:15036-32352 GCA_003297005.1 Symbiodinium sp. clade A Y106
GGGATTCAGGGGCTTTAGGGGATTCAGGGGCTTTAGGGGATTCAGGGGCTTTAGGGGATTCAGGGGCTTTAGGGGATTGAGAGGCTTTAGGGGATTCAGGGGCTTTAGGGGATTCAGGGGCTTTAGGGGATTGAGGGGCTTTAGGGGATTCAAGGGCTTTAGGGGATTGAGAGGTTTTAGGGATTGAGGGGCTTCAAGTTTAGGTGTGGGTGTTTAGGGTTTGGGCTTCGGCTTAACGGTTTACGGATTCAGGGTGGAGGATAGCTTCAGAATGCTTGCCTTCTTGCCGTTGCTTTGTGCTCCTTGAATTTGAAGTCCGAAGTTTGGCATATTAAGCTGCAGCGGCTTTATTCGTAGAGTTGGGACTGGTTTTCGACGCGAAATGCTCTACATTCTAGGTTTTGAAGTTCCGAAGTCAATGGGCAGTTCAGCATCGGAGCTTCAATGTCACGGTTTCGGGCGTATTCAGCGTCCTATATCGCCTGTGCTACCTAAAACCCTGAACCCTCAACCGAATCGCGCCCGACTCCAGAAGAACGGAGGCTCCTTTACAGTGCTTGGAGCAGCCACTGGCACAAACACCCTAGCTCAACACCGTTGCAAGTTGTTGCGGGCTACAACATACATGCTTCAACTGCCTCTACAACGAAACCCTTACTAGGCACTCGAATTACATATGACAGAATTGTGCCTAAGGGTGAGATGGACGACAATCTGTTTGCGGTGAAGGGACAGCGTCGTCTTGCCGGCACCATTGGGGCCCAGCAAGCCATATCCTTGGTTCGGGATTCAGAGATTCCGGATATCCGGACAGATTTAAGTGCGAAGCTTCAAAGCGCATAGAACGCATAGTCCCTAAACCCTATTAGCCCTAAACCCTAAACCCTATTCACCCTATTAACCCTATTCACCCTATCAACCCTATTCACCCTATTAACCCTGTTAACCCTATTAACTCTATTAACCCTATTAACCCTATTAACCCTATTAACCCTACTAACCCTAAATCCTTATCATTGCATTGACATTAAACACGAGCCAAAAGATGATCCAACCATCGAAACCTACCTGCAGTCTCCGTTGTAGTCCCCTGTATAAAACCAACTAGATATTTAGGATCCTATAAGGTAACCCAAAAAGGAACTACAATGGAGACTATGGGTAGATCCTTCCTTGACCAGGTCGCAATGGTCAAGCACATCGAACACATGTTGGCCGACGTGGGGCACTCCGAGTTGCATTGCATGTCAAACCCCTATTGGCTTGAGACAATTCTTTCTGCTCCTTCGTCTGCGACTATGGCGTAGCTCTCGCTGCAAGTACTCGTGTTTCGTGGACGTCTGGATGCGAAAAATAGATGTGTGTTGAAAGGTAAACCCTAAACCCTAAACCTGCCTTTCGCCAGGTTTCTGCGGCCCTTCGCAAGCTTCAGCGAGGCATCGTCGAAGAGGCGCTGGCCGCCTGAGACATGACACGAGGCATATCTCAAGCCTTCCAGTTGACAAGGCTTTCAAATTGTAATAAAATAGAGTCGGGTAGAATCCAATACAAGTAATGAGACAACATATTCAATATGGTTTTGGTGTCGACTGTAGTAGAACTCCGATAAGGACGCCTAAGGAATTTGCTATAATGCTCTGGCTTCTTTGCAGTCAGCCCCATGTGCAAGACTCCCAAAAAAAAGCCCTTTGGTCCCGAAGTTCCCCCATGTCACATCGTAGAAAGCAGGGTCTCCATGGTCAAAACTAGTTATATGGCTTGGTTAAGTATCCCCCATATGGGAGTTCCCGAAAATAGGGGACCCTAATATAGCACCCAAAATAGTAGGATCCCTATCATGAGGACCCCAAAATACGGTATCCCTAATTTCGGAAACTCCCATATAGGAATCCTTAAAGGAGCTCTTGCAGGAACACTTGATGGAATCTTCAAAGGAGCACAAGAAGGAATTTTTTTGTTTTTTTCGCCCAAAGCCCAAAACTCCCCACGGTTGAAATCTCACCTGCCACGCATACCAAGTAGGTACTTAGGACCCTTTGGGGCGACAGGGATTTGTGTTTCTTGAACAAGGCATGGGCTTCAGGTCCTTTTCCAAAAGCTGTCGCATCCCGAATCCAAGCCGATTCCCGAAGCCCGCATATGAAGCACAATATTTCCTATCTTCTAATGTTTGATATCATTATACACTATTTTAAAGTACCCTGTACTACAAAATGTTCTTAGACTTGAGACTCCGGGACTCCCAGAATCAACCCTGAGCCCTAACACTCCAAATACTGAAAAGCTACACACGCCTCTTTCCATTTTCCTAAACCGTACAGGTTCAGGGTTTAGGGGTTTAGGCATACTCCCAAAAGCCCATCCTTAAGTCAATCCTTCTCGACAGGAGGCTTGGCCCCGGCTTGTGCCCGGCTGGGTTCAGGGTTTAGGGTTTAGGGTTTTTCCCGCCTGCAGAGATGGAAAAGCCCTCCAGGTGTAGGTCGACGGCACCTGACAGTGATCAGTGATCAGTGATCAGTTCGTGCTAGGCATCCCTCGAAATATGGCTTAGACCAAGTACAGGGCGATAGTTAAGTGAGGACCCAACCACGAGCTATAGCGACCTGCTTATGCGCTATACCCATACTCTCCACCGTAGTTCCTTTTGTTTCGCTCACCAGCTCTGGACAAGGATCCTGACCGTAAACTTTGGCTAAGCAAAAAAGAACTACCACGGAGAGCTTGAAGGGATGAAACTCCAGTGTCCTGTGCTTTTCAGACGATGGATGAATCCAGCGTGTCAAGAAGATATTTTCAAAATCAAACCTCTGTGCTATGATGTACTTTGATATGATGGGTTTAGGGCTTAGGGTACTATAATTACAATCAGGTACCAACAGGTAGCAGAACAAGGAAGTGCAACGAGCTTGTGTAGGCCATGAAGCGTCTGCGGAACTCGCAACCTTACTGCCTTACAAGGTGCTGGTACACAGCCCAAAAGCTCAACAGATAATCCCATGCAACGGTCCCAGATCTGCGTGTTTGTTCGCATCGCTCCTCCCCGGAACGGTCCCATGGTGACAGGCATGCTGAAACGCAAAGACTGAATCTTATAAAACCACCGTAAGCCCGCGCCCTAAACCACCAAACCCCAAAATCCAAACTGCCATCTTGGGTTCACTGAGCCCTCGACCCTATATAAACTCAAAACCCTACCCTACACCCTAAACCCTAAACCCATCTTGGATTCCCACCCTTGGTGGGCTCCAAGCCACTCGGCAACGACACAGCGAAGGCTCTCAGCTCCTTCGAGGCTCTTTTTTTCAGGGGCTGCTTTCGTGAGTCGGAGCTTCGGGGCTTTGGGCTTTATAGGGTTCCTTTAAAGGGTATCATAAGGGCTCCTATAAGGGATCCTATAAGAGATCCTTTCGGGCTTCTGGTCTTCAGGGTTTTGGGCTTAGGGCTTTGGGGCTTTAAGGATCCGGGTTCTGCGGAACTTCGGTTTCGACTTACATGTGAGGTACAGTAACCCTGCATCTTTCAGAGAACACTCGGTGTTCTTTCCCATGGGCTTGAGTTTTGGCATTTTGGCTGCTGAGCTCTGCAGCTCGCTGTGAAGTTTAGCGCCTGTGGCTCGGTACTTGCGCTTTTGGACTTCATTCGCACAGGATGAGAGGCCTAAACCCTGCCGACGAAATATGTCCGACTTGTCAAACCCGAGCAGGCTCCAAGCACGCATACTGTTGGGCCTGTCTAAGCCACGCAGGCCCCCGACCGAAGAAGCAATGTTAAATGGCCCCTTAGATTTATACGTGCTGATGCCATGATAAGCACGAAAAAAGGTCCAAAATAAACGCCCAGCTAAGCCAGGAAGACAGGTTCTCTTCAAAGTTGCTACGCAATGAGGCCTCTTCGAGTCGTGCTGCCTCGGCACCCATGGTGGCCTTGGCCGCTGCGGCCTCCTCGAAGACATCTCTAAGTAGGCTTTTGCTGCTTTAGACGGCCCTGTTAGGAATTCTCCAGGGTGTAAGGTTCGGGTGAGGGCTTAGGGTTTGACACGTTTCAACAGTTTTTGAGTATAGCACTGAGGGGGTTGAGGTTTGGGTTTGGGACTTAGGATTCGGGGTTTAGGGTTTACGCATGCTAGGTTGCTCGACGGATACTACTTGCTGCTGCGTTGCTGCTACTACCGAGCTCTATCAATTTGTCAGTGGTCTTCAGCAGCCAAGTGGCTTTGGTCGCTTCTCTTCTTGATGGGGGGGGGGTGCCGGGGCAAGAAACGGAGTAGCATGTGTCTGTTTGCTGTTCAGACGACTGCTGAAGAAGCTCGAGATGACCCCAGCACTTCACACTGGAACCTAAGCTTCACCAAAGTAGACACTGAAGGCGCTATCGGTATCAGTGCTGCTGCTCCTCCTCCTCCTCGACGGCGACGACTACCACTAAAGATATAAGTTATTGCGGAAGAAGCAAGAGCAACGACGACGACTACTCCACGACTAATCACTACGTGCGGGGGGGCAGGGGGCATGCATGTCGATGCGGACACAGTCGATCCTGATCTCACAGTACTCCTGCAGACATGCTTCGTAGCCCTTCGATTGCTGCGAAGCCTGCCCGACCATCTCACATCTCCCACCTCTTCCTCGGCCTCTTCCTTCTGCTTCTCAAGGTGTTTGGCATAAAGTCTGCGCTCCTGCCAGAAGGGCTGCTCGGCTATTCGGCGCAGACCATGTTGAACAAGGACAAAATGCATGTCGCACAGGAGGCATAATAACGCACAGGAGGCATAATAAGGAACAGTCCGAGGTTTGACTCTCCTCTAGACTACGTTGAACCGTTGCAGTTGTACATACGAGCATCACCACCGGTGGGGAGCATCCCCATCCTCATCCTCATGATCCATCATGAGGATTCACCACGGAATGCCAGCCTTGTTGGAGAGCTTCCCTTCGCCTGGCGCAGACTTTGCGGGCCCGAACCAGGCATTTCCTAAAACTCTAAGCTTTAAATCCTAAGCACTAAACCCTAAAGCATCTTCGCACCCATCTGATCCTGAAGTCCTGCAGATTTCAAGCTTGAAGCTCTAAACCCAGAGCCCGGAAAGCCAAGCCCAGACCGAAGTCAGTTTCAAACCTTAGCCTAAGCTCCGCCCCTCAAAAAAAGGTCTGAATCCCTGCGAAATTAGTACGGAACGCTACCCCAGCAACTAGCTATTGCCGCTCCTATGCAACTAACTTGTCAAGACCCTATGAAGCCCTCATACTGCATAAACGAAGGCTTGCGAACATGAAACCTCTACGTCGCTCTTGTGAGGCCTTGCTGGGCCACCTTCTCCAGGAGAGCAGCCATGTCCTCTCGTGATCTCGGGGGTTATCTAGAGCAGGGCAGTTCGGGTACACATAGGGATGGGATGGGCAGATCGATAATCGATGGATTGATAGATATAGATAGGTAGATGAGTAGATAGATAAATAGATAGACATCCATGCAGGGTTTGGGGTTGGGGGATTGTAAAATGGTCTTGCTCGGGGTCCTTAATAGGAGTATGGTAAAATGCCCGATCCAAACAACATACCCTAGTTCAGACAATTCCGTGTCTTTGAACCTGGATACCCACACCTAGCTACTGCTCTTTCAGGGACGACCAAAGGGTAGGACGAACAGTAGTTATGGGACTTATAAACGAGCATCCTGAACCGCGAGAGCCCTCGTTGGACCGGCCTTCTTCCCAGAAGTCTTTTCTGCTCGCTCTGCCGCCCGTTCGGCAAGCTTCCTGGAATCCAGGGCTTAGGTTTTATGGTATTAACGGATATCAACCTCCATCCTGGGGCTTATGGGATGTACCTGTATTTGGTACCGTCTTGGGCTTGGGAGTATGCAGGGTACCTTCACCTGCTGTACCTACCATAACCTGCCTTTTTCGTAGGGCCCTAGCAGATCCCTGGTAAAAAGAGTTTAACAAAGTTTATAGGGACCCTCGCAGATTCTGGTTGGTGAACAGGGTAGGGCTGAAACTCCCGACTTTCGTGAGATCTGGAGGGCTTTCCGGCAGACCTTCCGGAAGCGACATCCTCAAACCAAGTATGAAGCAACAACTTGCTTGCAGGGTCTAGGGCTTGGGGTCTACTTGCACCCTCAAAGCAACCCGCAAAGGAAGCTCTACAGGAACTCTAGCAAGAACCCTTAGGGGTTCTTTGGGCTTTAAAACGGGTGTCTGGACTTAGGACCGTTTGCTGTCGGACCCTTCGGAGCTTAGGGCTTAGAACTGTGCTTGTAATCAAGTGCATACTGAAGATATCTTTCGAGCACGAGTCTAGGTCTAAGACACCCAGATTGCTCTGAGAGCCTGCGACCACCATGGAGAATTGCTACGGCGCCTCTTCCCCTTGACTCCCAGTCCTAGAATCAAAAGCTCCAAACCCCTAGCCAAGCCCGAAACCAACAAACCATTACTCAAACCCGAAAACATTCAACTGTCCCGACTCCACATCCAAAACAAGTGCCAACAACTCCGATGCACTAAGGCGCTTTAATAACTAACAATCGTTACCATCGGCCGTTGGGGTGTAGTGACTACACTAATCATCCTATCCAAGGAGCAGCCACCAAGCTACCCCTTCTCTCAACGCCAAGGCTTTGGGCGGTTTAGGGCTTAGGGAGCATAGGCAATCTACGACCGACTTAGCCTTGTACTCGATTTTTCTTCCCAAACACACGCAGGCCCTCAACATTTGGCCGAGAGGCTCTTGCCGACGCTGCGCGGCTTCCTGCAAAGTGCGCCGGTTGCTTCAGGCTTCCCTTGATGCTTAGGTTTGTAGTTTGGGGTTCAGGGACTAGGTCATGGTACAAGGCTTTGGGCCCAGATAGGCTGGAGAATGAATGAGTCCGGGTCCCAAATACTTGCAGGTCTTACGGAGCAGTCGCCGGCTTCGTGAACGGAAAACATCCGGGCTCGAACTTGAAAAGGTTATTGTGAGAGACCTTGATACGGTGCTAGAATATGAACTGTCTGCGTTCACGCTGCCATACCACTCTGCACGAAAATCTTCTGCAGGTTAATTTCATGCGGGCTTGTATTGGCTACGGAGATGTCGGACTGGGGAAGTTCTAAAGATGAGTGGAGCTTTCTGAAGCCCATAGTGCCTGCTCAGAGCCCTGACTCTGCAACTTCGACCCTCGTCTGAAAAAAACCCAAAACTGACCCTTAGTCCTCAAACCCCATCGACGCACCAAGGTAGCGGAACAACACCCTAAACCCTAAACCCTAAACCCGCGCTCCTCGCGCATGCGCTGTTCGGCTTCCTTCTCCTTGCCACATACTGGATTGCTGGCTGAAGGTGAAGTTCAGGAGTGAAGGGCTGCTAGGTTTTCGTATCACATGAATGAGCAATTTTCAAACAAGGGTTCGGGTTGGTTCCCTACGTATTGAAGTCTAAAGCCGACTTGGCTTAATTGCTCAATTTTCGTCCTGTGTAACTCTGTGCCAGAATTTATGGTGCTTGATGTGACGGGTGATAGCGACGGGCACCTGACTTCCAAGGACAAAGACGAGGTTGCTTTCTCTCTTGCTCTGTTTGCTCGCTCGCTCTCTCTCTCTCTCCCTGTCTCACGGTTCGACTGCTATACTTGTGCCTCCGAATCGACACCACTCTTGCTGTCGCCTTGCAGCCATGCCGTACAAGACCGCAATCTGACACCGAACCCTCTGCCTCCGGAACAGGACAAGTTCGATGCTACAAAACATTACGAATAACGTTGAGCTGCTTTGTTGTGATCACAAAATTCTGCCTGGAGCCGCTTAAAACGCTAAATCCCAGGTAGCTAGCTAGAAGCTCTTTACGGGACAAGAAACCTCGGACCCTCTAAGCCAAACCAAAAGAACCTAAATCCCAAGCCGAATTAAACCCTAATAAACCACATAGATCCTACAAACCTAAGCCCCCCCCCCCCCCCCCNGCGAAGCTGAGCGCCTTTCAGGGACAAAAAACCCCCGCCCCCCCAAACCAAACCAAAAAAACCCAAAACCCAAACCCAAATAAACCCTAAAAAACCCCAAAAACCCCACAAACCCAAACCCCCCCCCCCCCGCGCTGCTATGAACCGCAACCCCCAGACCCCGAAATCCCAACCAACCCGCCAAACATTCTCTAAACTGCCACGACCGATATAATCCCTAAACGCCTACAGACGTAATATAGAGACCTGAAGGATTCGCAATGGGTTTTGGTGTAGATGATACTACAGTACGCTGCGAAATGGAATATCAATAATTCAGACCTCTCCACACCACAAGCTCAATGACCCCCAAATTATACATTTCGTACATCAAACTCCTCAAGCTATAAGGGCCTGAATCTTGTGACTTAAGGTAGCTTCCGTACTTTCAGGAGTACTGAAGCTATCTAAGTAGTCAAACAAGAATGAAGCGCAACCCCCCCTCCTCCGCCCGCTGCGCCGCCGCGCGCGGTGGCGGACGGAAGTCCGAGGCGTTTGCCTCTCTTTATGCGTTGAATTCTTTTGGTCAAGCTTTACTGGTTTACGTATTTATATAGAACTCTCCATTGCAGTTCCTCTTCTTGGGTTAGCCAGTTCTATATTCAGAACCCGACCCTAAAACGTAAAAACAAAAAGGAACTACAATGGAGACTATGTAGGCAGGGTGCGTTCCTTCTTCCTTTTTCACGGTTCCTGTAAGGGTCCAGGTTTGGGGTGAAGGAGTTTGTCAGGGGCTTTGAGAGTTGACCTACCCAAAGGGTCCTAATTACCCATATAGTAGAGTGTATAGGGTTTCTGTAATAGGAACTACTACTATGATTTGGGACGCTTTGGGCTATGCAATCTCCGTTGTAGTTCCTCTTGGCTGCCTTGTCTTGCATTGTAGGATCCAAACACTGTAGCTGAAGTTTCGTGCCTGTAAAAGCATCGAACCCTTAGAAGGTGCCAAGATCCAAGACCTAGAACATCAGCTCCCGAACCCCGCAGCACTGACTTTCCAATCCTCAAGCCTCAAAGGAAACCCCGCAAAGCCCACAATCCCTTCACCAAGAACTGCACCAGAATGCCACAATCCGGAATGCGAAATATGCGGGGGGGGGGGGGGGGGGCCGCAAAAAAGCGGGCCCGGGAAAAGAAACAAACCATACATAAATTCACCATATAAAGGGGTGTGGGGGCACCAATTATTCCACTCCACATATTNCCACCACGACAGACAGACCCCACCAAACCCCCCCACCCCCCCATGCAGAAAAGGAGAAAGAATGCAACAAGTGGGGAGGGGAAAGCTTGGGGGGGGGGGGGGGGGCGCTAGTAACTAACTGCGCTAGGGATATGAAGACATCATACCATAAATATGTCACTAGAAGGGGATGCTGGTACCAATTATTCCGACCTCCATATTATGAGTGCAAGCAGGACCTGAACCCTAAACCCTCAACCTGAAAAGCCTGTAACCTGCAATACCCGGAGCCCAAGAACTCCAAAATCCCATCATGAGCTCCCACAGAACACAAGAATCAGGACCCTAACCCTAAACCCTAAACCCTAAACCGAAAACCATTCTAAGAAGTCCGCGCCTTTGGTGGTGGCTCCTCCTCGGATTCCTCCTCCTCAGAGCACTCGGGATTCCTCAGGCCAAGGGGTTTTGGCAGAAGTTGGCTTCCATAAGGGCTCCTTTAATGATTTCTGGGTTTAAAAAGGGTTCTATAAGGGCTCGGGTGGGGTTGGAGCTTTAAGGGCTTAAGGTTTTGGGGTGTAGGTTGTTTGCGGCTGAAGGATCAGGGTTGAGGGTTCTATAGGGCTCACGGCTTCAGGGTGTTACGGTGTTAGAGCTAAGGGGTCCCAAATATTTGGGAGTTCTTGCATTATGCATCTTACTATTGTTCGAAGTTCGGAGATAACCCGAAGCGTTCATGTAAACAACTAGTATATGATCTGGCCTTCAAGCAGTCCCTTTGTAGCTACTTTGGGGCCACAGTAAATAATATTTGGGTACATGGACCCTTAGGGTACAGGCTTCTTGAGGCTCCGGCCCTCTACTATTTCGGATAGTTCAGGCGCCTGGTAGAAAATCCCAAGAAAAAGAAACACCGTAGGTTTTGCTGGGTTCTTGTTCAGGAACTCGATCGATGTTACCATAATTTAGGATTCCATTTAGGGTTCTATAAGGGTCTAGGGGTTAAGGAACGAAATTTAAATTACCATCATAGGGATCTATAGAAAATAAAATGGTTTCCTTGTTATGGTAACTTAGATGAAACCCCGTACACAAGAACCCAGTTTGACATCGGAGGTGTTGGGTGTCTGTGTCGTACTGTCCGATCTTCACCAAAAATGCAGATTGAAGGTCTGTTCACTATTCTGGTAAGTCGGTGTTCCCAGCTGACGATGTAAACGGAGGGAAGATGGAGCAAAGCTTGTAGGAGTTGGGGACGAGACCGCCTGCGCTCGTCCTAATAGGTACAGCCCAGGACGTTGTAGCTAAATGGCGAGCCAGACGAACAACCCGAAATCATCCCCAACACCTGAATCCTAAACCCTAAAGGCCCTAAACCCCTAAACCCAAAACGCTACACACCTGAATTATGAAAGCAGAAAATGACAAAACAAGGCACCGGGCGCAAGAGGCTGCAGAACCCGGGCTTCTGCCCAATACAACAAGCCTGAATCTGAACTAGTACTGACAGTAGTGCTTAGGGTTTACCCCATGGGTCCAAGTATCCAATAATCATATACTCCAAAATCCTACCCTACATAACTACTATCCTATGTACCTAGTTATTGGGTCCTTTGGACCCTTGGGGTTAGGGCCTGAAATACTGCAGCCTGGGGTCTTATCAAGGCCAAGGGCGTTTTGATGTTTGGGTCTTTGCGCATTGAGGGCCTTGGGGCTGACCAAGTTTATGCTAACTGCTAACTTTGACGGGGCCATAAAGCCTGAACCGTGTACTCCAAGTTTATGGTGATAACCAGACTAGGGCTGTGTGGTCTACTGTATTATAAATCACATACGGAGCCCGAAGGAGTAGTTCCAGAAACTATCCAAGCTTCTACATTAAGCTCTTATAGTGACCCTTCTAATATATTCCTTCTACAACCCACCCCGAAGGCCTAAACTCCAAGTTTCAGGTAACCCAGACGAGACTTTGTTTTATGAAAATTGAATACATCAGACGGAAAACCTAAATCCTAAAATCCTAAAGCCCTAAACTCCCAGTTTATGGAGTTTCTACACTGAAATCCCAAAGCCCTACAGTCCCAGCTTATGGAGTTTCTACCCTTGAAGCCCTAAACTCCGAGTTTGCGGGGTTTCTCCGATCCAGGCCACATCATGGCATCCACTGCGGCCTGCCTCTCGGCCTCTACGGCTGCCTTGGCCATCCTCGGGTGGAAGAGCGGTCCGTTTTGATGGGGAGGGTTCTGAGGGCTTTCTATGGCTGTATAGGGTTTTAATAGATCTTAATGGCTTTAGTTTTTGTTGGCTGGGTTTTAAAGAGTCTTATAGGCTTTGTTCTCGCCTTACTTGTTTCTGTGGGGAAGGTTTCGGGCACTAAGACTTTGAGCACTCGTATTCGGAGCCCAAACCCTGCCAAACCCTAGACCCTAGACTTTCGAACCCTAATTACATGCCACACGTTTTAAGTCCCATAACCCCAAAGTATCTAAAACTTCTGAACCCCCAAAGAAGAAACCTTTACAAAAGGGTTGGTCCAAAACACACATCTACCTGCCTAGCCCTGCACCTGAAGAGAACGCAGGAGTCTGCCAGGTCAGGGCATTCAGAGCTGCCCAATCGTTTCTCGCCCAAGCGGGTCGGGAAAAGGGGACATGCTGCCCACAAGCTCAGACAGATGCACTCTCAACCCAGGTTGCTCAGGAGTCGCCGGCGAGGTCCTCTGCATCGGTTGTCGTGGTTCCTCTCAGGGCCTCCGTCGGCCGCCTGCAAGTCAGGCCACAAGTTTGCCAAGGCCGGGTGGGCAGCTTTGCCAGTGTTGCTTTCGGAGTCGGCAAGGGCGAACGCGTGTTGATTTCGTACAGCTTTGTCTCGTACTCCAGTGGGGCAGCCCGGACTTCCAGCTGCGCCAGTTGTTTCCTTTCTTGCGCCGCCTTGCGTCTCTTCGAGGCACTCTCGAGCGCTTCATCGGTCGTGCGTGGCCGCAGCGAAACCCTCTAGATGCGTTAAAAACCCCTGCGTCACTGGGGAAACAACGTTATCAGCCCTGTGAAATCTCTATAATTACGGCCCGATGCTAGGCTATGCCCTAGAAAGCCAGAGTCCATGAGGCTTCGGCCGTCATTAAGCATGGGATGCTTCCTGTTGTGGTGGTGTGCCCTACGTCGAGGTCATCTGCTCCTTATGAGTGGCTACTTCTGAGTGGGTACTGCGGGGGCGTCCAGAAGAGAACGGATCAAAGACTGCAGTGGCAGGCCCAAATCACCGAACCCAGAAACTCTAGTCTTCCATAGTGGAAGCTCGAAACCCTCGGAGTATTGAGCTTTCTATAGAATGGTAATGGGTCCCGAGACACCCCACTGTAGAACCCAGAGCTTCGTGGCAAAAGCAAAATCACTCGTCCCTACGGCTTCTGGGGTGACCACTTTTTGGCTGCTTTGACTTCAGCTTTCGGCGCAGCTTTCGCCGCATTTTTTGGTGCAGCCTCGCGCGATGGAGCTGCCTTTCTTCATACTGGAAACATACCACCTAATATCAGCTCAATATTACAACAGCAACAACGATGACAACAACAACCGCCACGATGCCAAAGCTTGGCGAAAGATTGGAAACGCAGATTAAGCCTTGGACTGTGTCCTTAAAGGTGAGTGCATACATGGGACGACTTCTGTTTGTAGCCTTTTCTTCCTGACTAGATGGCATGGGAAAGCTTGGCTTAGGTATGTTTGAAGGTCACCTAGCAGCGGAAGCACTCTTGGCTATTGGCTTCTGACCTCCCGTAGCCCAAAATGCACCAACCCTCAAAGACTATCAATCCTTGGGGCTTCAGCTACCCAAATAATAAGCTACTAGGGTACACAATATAGGTTAGTAGCCTACTATTTAGGTACCTGGAGGTGTAGGAAATGCTGAAACACAAGAAGAGGCCCAGCAAAGGCTAGATCCGGCAGGCGGAGCTTTGCAATCCATCCTTTAAGCCCACCCTAAACCCTAGATTCCCCACAGTTTTAGGTTTGATTATTCCGACTTCCTTATAAGAGTCCTTAAAACGGTAAATGATTCAGGGTCCAGGTAAACCCCCAAACGGGACCAAACGAAACTCAAAGCAAAGAGCTCTCACAGAATCACAGAACTCCTATAGTAATCCAACTATAGTACGGTTCTGGTGACCCTCGTAACAACCAACCTTTATAGTAACCTTTGAAGTGACTTAACTAGTGGCCCTTATGGTATTCAGTTTATAGAACACTTGTAGTTGATTTATAGAGCCCTTCTCTGCTACTACTACTACTACTACTACTACGACGACGACTACTACCCTAAACCCTAAACCGTAAACCCTTTTTACCCATAGGCCAAAGCCTTCTCAGCAGCCTTGGGGGCGGCCTTCGCTGCTTTCTTCGGTGCCATGGCTGGTGTCGGATTTAGGCTTTGGGGCCTTTGAGTTAGGGGTCTAGGGTTTAGGGGTTGCAGGGTTTGGGGGTTTGGGGGTTTAGGGGTTTAGGGGTTTAGGAGCTTGGGGTTTAGAGTCTTTGGGGTTTTAGGGCTTTGGGTTTAGGGTTTCGGATTGTTGTGCCTCACCCTACTTGTCGAGTTTCCGAGAGTTATGTTTGGGATTATAGTATCCCCAAGCGGATTACAGGCTGCCTGTTCTGCTGTCAAGTTATGCTTTGGATTTTCGAGTTTAGGGTCTAAACTAAGGTTCTCAGGTGCAGGGTCCTGAGCTCATCTTGGGCATTCGGGTCAAAGGTTGTGGGATTCAAAAATTTAGGGTACGCCTTGGGGTTTAGGTTCTGTCGGTCCTGCTTCTGGGCCGAGATCTGAAGTGGTTGTCTTGTCCATCAGTTTCGGATTCGGTGTTTGGAGCGACATGTCTCAAGCAGTGAGCCCACAATCTTGCGGTTTCTGGGCAATCAGTCGCCCTACGAATGAAACGATATTGGGGTCTTCTGGTGTGCAGGGACCTCAAAGGGCTTCGGGTTTCGGGTGTCGGATGCTCCAGGGTTTAATATTTGTGGGACGTCGCTCTTTTTGTTTTGCAATTTCCGGGGCTTGAGCTTGAGAGTTGGGGGCTTTGGTTCGGCCATCAAGTGGAACTTCGACTTCGCATCAAACGGCTCCGGTTCGATTTTGTTGAACATGTTAAACTCCTAGGGACTACTGACTTGATTGCTGTGTGCCGGCGTAGCACCTCACAGAAAGATGCCATGCATGAGAGGGCCGCTAAAGCCTCCAGGAAACAAGCTAAGGCTTCGTCGGTGGGCTTCTGTGGAGACTTTATCTCTTAATTCTGAACAGCGTGCAGTTTTCAGGATGACTTCGAGCTCTGGCAGTGCGAAAGCTCCACAACCCCTAAGGACTGCCTAAGGATCTACTACTAGCATGATACATTCTGGGGTTGAGATTTTGGCATCGGAAGGAGAATGCAGAGCCAGCGAGATCCCTCGGAGAAGTAGCGATAAGGCCGCACATTGGGCTCGCAAGACCAGTCTATTTCAAGTCCTATAGGTATACTTTCCAGAAACCGTATTACACCACAGGCAGCGACGTCCTAAACCCTAGCAGTCATTAGGAAGGCCCCTATAGCAGCTGTAGAAAAGCGTGAACTGGCACTTGAAACAACGCTCCACAATGGAGTACAGTAGACATGAGGTGACTACGAATTTGAGGCGCTTCATGTAACCACACATGCGAGAGCTGCGCATGTTTTCAGATCCTTTCGATAGCTCAAGTCGGGGCGGGCTGCGAAGCCACAGCATGCAATCAATTTCAGGCTGCAAGAGCTGGATGACTAGACTAGGTATCTCGACGACGCTAGATGCCATTGCTATAACCTGTTGAAAATCTGGTAAGACCCACCTGCCAACGCATCCTGAACATAAGCGAAGATTAAAGTGCAGCGTTTATAAGTTGGTTGCGGATGGCGTACAGAGCTTGTGCCCGCATTCACTGTCTGAAAGCGTGGCGTTGCAGGTTCCAAGATCAACTCGGGCCCCTTGCATACTACGGTTTGCCTACTTCGGCCCCCTGCTGCCGGATTCTGCGCACCAAAGCAAAGCAACCTGATTACTGGCACCCTGGTATGCCAGGCTTGCCGATCGCGGCTGAAACTTCCGACTTCGGACCGACCGTCATCATCGGAACAAAACGCTTAACCCACAGATCCAAGACCATAACCTAGAACCGCAACCTCTACACTTTAAAACCCTAACCCTCAACTCTAACAGTTAACAGGCTTAATCAACCCTGAATCCACCAGGCACAAGAATCTTGAAACCCTAAGCAAACTCCCTCAACCCCCAAAACTTCAAACTCTAAGACCCCCAGCGAACCCTTTGATCGTATCGCTAAAAGCCACGGGAGCAGATTCTCAGGGCTGCCCTCCGCTGGAACACAGGCTGCCGTTGAAATCGGGCCTGCAATGGGCGCTCCATTCTTTAGGCTTTTGGGTTTAGGGCGGAAGGCTCAAGGCGTAGGGTTCAAGGTTTCGGGGTTCAGGTATGGGGGAAGTACATGCACGGGTATGGTAAACTTTATTTGGGCTGGTGGCCACGATGTAGAACCCGTACATCCCCCTTACTACTACGGTTGATGATAAAAACCCTGCATTACCATAATGACCCTAGACTACGGTAATTATGGTTTCTCCCTTATTATGGGTAATGCAGGGTTTATATCATCAACAGTAGTACTAGTACTATACGGTAGTATGGTTAATATGAAAGCGCTCATGACGAGGAACGCCTCCACAACTGCCACCCTTGACACCCGAAAGCAGACACCCTGGAGGAGGATTGGATAATTGCTCTTAAATTTAGAATGGGCCACATGAGAAGCCCGGGCATACAGCTACGCAACGCAGCACCGATACTCCATTCCTTGCGTTAGATCATTCGCCAGGGTCTTCAACTCCCAACGTGCTGGGTCAAATGGAAATCATAGAGCTCTGGGCTGTGCACCCTCAAAGCTCTGTATCTGCTGGTGGTTCGGGGAGGGCAGTAGAGCTTCAGTAAGGGTCAAGGACTGTGCTGCGGGCTGTGTTTTGCGCTCTGATCCACATGCAAGCAAAAAGGCTTCTGACAAGAGCTGTAGTGGAGCTCCGCATAGCCAAACAACAGCTGGAAAGGAAAAGCAACTGCTTGAAGCGACGACGCAGACCACTATCGAAAAACTACTATCCTCAAGATCAAGTTTTGGATACGTGAGTGCAACCACTTCCCTAAGTGCCAAACCCCTAAACACCTAAACCCTGAACCACTTCTGCCTGAAAACACCAGAAACTTTGTCTTGGTCAGGCTTAGCTGGCAGTCTTCCTGGATGCGGCTGCGGAGATTGGGGTTTTCGGGTTTAGGGTATTTAGGATTTAGGGTTTAATAATTGAAGCCTTGGGGGAGGGCCAGGAGCGAAATGGAGTTTAGGGTGCTTTGATTTGGGTTTCAGGTTTAGGGTTTCAAAATATTGGGTTGCATTGATTGCGGGTTTGGCATAATTAGAAGGTTTGGGTGTTTCGGCATTGGAACTGTTTATGATGAAGTGGTTACAGCTTCTTTTCGTTTTGAAGCTGCGGATCCTGTTTTTTGATGACTTAAAGACTTATAGAGTTGGTACGAACTAAACTGGCTGCATAGCATTGTGTTGTCATTCACACAAGCTGTGTGCAACTGTTGCTGCAAAGTGCAAACCTCCTAGACCCCAAACCCGAAACCTTGAACCCTTAACTCTAATCCCTGGCGGTCCTAGCGGTCTGGTGAGTCTAGTGATTAAATTAGAAAAGACCCACGTGAGGCTTCGATCAACAAGAAATCGTTGGCTCCAGTTCTTTCAACACATTCCTGGAAGGATTACCCTCCCAAGCTTTATCACCCAGAAATCGGAACTGGGAATCCCAAACCCTAAACCTACACCCAGGCTCTCAACCCCAAAAAGCCCAAGGAAACCCATTGGGTTACAGACCTCTTCTTCAGAATGTTGTAGCACGTGAACGCCGCAATGTTGCCCAGGACGGCGCCTGAAAGTCATCTTCCGATGTCTGCGACATATGCGCGAACGGTTAAATAAGCTTGTGCAGTAACCAGGGTTTAGGGTTTAGGGGTTTAGGGCTTAGGCGGGGTGGGTCCAGATCAGGATTATATGCTCTCGGGTCCCGGGCCCCCACCCCCCCC